>SWEM01000421.1:0-27601 GCA_019593585.1 Nitzschia palea | reverse complement strand
GTGCGTGTTTTGCCGTTGGTGAGGGACACAGGCGATTTTTGGTGAAAACGCTCTGTTGTTTTCATGCAAATATTCTATGCGTACAAAATCTACTAAGTTCTACGGTAACATGCAGAGTGATCATGGAGGACCTATATGTTGACAATATATCTTGATCATTATTGATGACCAAACAGTTCAATGGGCATATGCGAGAGCACAAGTGAAGGGAGCGAAAAGTTTGCTCGGCCGAATTATGATATGCCCCACGGACTCCCGGAGAATTTCTTTTCCTGCGTTTCGCTGTTGCCAAGGATAAATCTTTAGGACGCTGGTTGTTGAATCATTTATGAATGGCGGCAGAACTCACACTGACACTTTCTACCACGTTAACTTTGGCACCAACATCCTTTCTACCAAAAAACACAAAACGCAAGATCCTGGAACGACCGAGTTCACACCCCTTCATTTGTTAACAGAAGTCTTGTCTGAAGATACTTCAGATGAGCCTCTTGCAACGAAAAGAAACAATGACAACACGAAATGACGAAGATGAATTAATAGACGAGAGCTCGTCACAGGTACTACAACGAGACGAAGATTTGTCTGCAGATGGAAGCAATAGTGACGTTGCTGCGTTGGAAACGTCCTCGCAAGGCACCTCTTCTGGCAATTCCAGTGGACACAATTCCTTTGAATTGTTTGGGTTAACCAAACATTCGATTGCGGCCGTCTCTTGTACTAGATGGATTTTCTTGGGTGCTCTATTAGTGGCAGCGGCGGGAATGGCCACCGGTGTCTATATCACACTGGATAACGAACAATACGAAGACTTTACGGCCGATGTAAGTCGTGCCATTTGGCATGGAAAGATACCCATGTGTATACCAAGAGAGTCACATCACACACTGACAGTTTTCCCCGTCATTTTGTGTTTTTTAGTATGACGATGTAGCTTTTCAAGTCATTGATACAGCCATGGGGCATGTTCATGCGGTCTTGGATGTCATGGAGGGAGTTGCTACAACTATCACTACTTTCATCGATGTTGAGAACAATAATACCAATTATCCCAAGGGATTCGTTACCATTCCTCATGTCGACCAAAATTTTGCGGCAGCGCGACATGCCACTGGAGCCCTGGTATTGGCCTATACGCCATTGGTCCGAGCGTCCGAGCTCAAGTTGTGGAACCAATATTCGGTAGCCAATCAGGGTTGGACACTGAGCCAACAGGCCTATGCCATTCCATCTACCATTTGGCAATATGAAGGAAATTTCTCCAGCGACCATGGTGAGTGCAGCGATGAAGCCTTTCGTTCGGATCAAGTCCGAGTCCCAGTGACCCGGGAAACGGCTCCCTTTGCACCCTTGTGGTCGTATTCTCCCATAGTCATTGCCAATGACACGTCCATGGTCAATTTCGACCTTTCTTCAAATGGTAATTCCAATTTCGATCAAGCCATACATAATGTGGACGTCCTAAGACATCCCTTGTTTCTGGATGTATGCCTCCACATGATGGGTTTGTTTCATTTGGATAGAGATGGACACACTCTCGATGCGGTCATTGCCACTCCGGTCTATGAGAATTTTTCAGCCAATGCCACAATTGTAGGACATCTCCTCTCGATTGTTCCATGGACTAAGTTATTGGAAGTGCATTTTGAAAACGGAACCATGCCCTGTCAAGTCGTATTGGAGAGTTCCTGTGGCCATGTGATTACGTTTGAGTTTCGAGATAGCAACATTGAATTCTTGGCCAATACCGATGTTCACAATTCCAAATATGACGACTTGGGAGTTTCGGCACATGTTGCCGACTTGGAACATGCTCACGAGTCGGACGAATTGATCTTGGAGCGATTGTGCACCTATACCATGACGGTATATCCCACCACGGAATTTGAAGAATCGTTTCAAACGAACAAACCCTTGTACTATGCCTTGACGGTGCTGGCTATCTTTGTGTTGAACTCGGCTTTGTTTTGTGTCTTTGATAGTCTCATGACCCGGCAACGCAATCGGGTCATGGCCACGGCAGAGCGACAAAATGCGATCGTCTCGAGTCTGTTTCCCAAGAATATTCAAGCCAAGGTCATGCAACAAATGGAGGCAGACAGTAATCGTTTGTCCAAAACTGGCAAGGCGGGTCTCAAAAACTTTCTCTTTGATAGTAACATTTATGGTGACGTCGGTTCCAACAAGGAACTGGCCGCCACTACACAACCATCGACCGTGGGATCCGCCAAGCGCCTGGACAAGAGCAAGCCCATTGCCGATTTATTTCCCGAAACCACCATTATGTTTGCCGATATTTCTGGGTAAGTTCTTTGTTTTTCCTATCCCAAGAGAGACGTCTTTGCTTCTATGTGCGCAGACACAACAGGCAAGGGATACTAACAGTGTGAGTCATTTTTTGTTTGTCCTTGGTTTTTTGCGAATCAATGATTTTCCATTTTTTTCTCGTAGTTTCACTGCATGGAGTTCGGCTCGGGAGCCAACCCAAGTATTTATATTGTTGGAAACCATCTATCACGAATTTGACATGATTGCAAAACGTCGCCGAGTATTCAAAGTCGAAGTAGTAGGAGATTGTTACGTGGCAGTGTGTGGATTACCCGATCCTCGGGTGGATCATGCCGTAGTCATGTGCAAGTTCGCTCTGGAATGTGTCAAGGAAATGAATCGACTCACACAAGAATTGGAATTGGAACTAGGACCCGATACGACCGAACTTTGTCTTCGCGCTGGATTGCACAGTGGACCGGTGGTAGCCGGGGTCTTGCGAGGAGAAAAGTCGCGATTTCAGTTGTTTGGGGACACTATGAACACTGCTTCAAGGATGGAATCGACTGGCATTCCCAATAGAGTACAAATCTCTCAAGAAACTGCCGATCTCTTGATTGACGCGAACAAGAGGCATTGGTTCGACCTTCGTGAAGACAGGATAGAAGCCAAAGGCAAGGGTGAACTCACCACCTTTCTCCTCAAGGGTGGTGGTAGTGGCATGAGCGGCAGCGAACACCAGAGGTCCTCGTTTGGTTACTCATCTTCGGACGAAAACTCTAGCGCTGCCACGAGCTTCAATTCCTTTATCGAGGACACGGAAGCCGCGGAAAAGCGGAATCGCATTGCCGAATGGACCGTTGAAATTTTGGCAGGATTACTCAAGGAGATTGAATTACGACGACAAGCGGTCCAACGAAAGAATGATTCCAAACAAGTCCTTCGTCGACTCGAACAAACCACCAGGTTTCATGACAATGGTGTAACCGTGATTAGCGAGGTCAAGGAAATTATAGAGCTGCCAAAATTTGACGCAGTCGCCGCCAAGCGAGAGTCCAAGATTGATGCGAATGCCATTACTCTGGCCGATGAGGTCCTTGACGAACTCCGAGACTTTGTACAAACAGTTGCATCCATGTATCATGACAACCGTAAGTGGTATTTATGACATTGAAAAACTCTTTGCTTTGCTCTCTTTCTCTCATTCATACACTTGTTTCCGGTCAACTACAACAGCGTTTCACAATTTCCCGCATGCCAATCACGTCACAATGAGCGTGGTCAAGCTTTTAAGTCGTATTGTAGCACCAGATGTGGAGGAACTGAAAGGATCGTTGCATGACCATACCTATGGCATTACGAGCGACCCCTTGACTCGATTTGCGGTGGTATTTTCCGCCTTGATTCATGATATCGCTCACCTGGGAGTTCCGAATATCCAATTAGTCAAGGAGAATCATCCTGTTTCTGAACTGTACAATCAGAAAAGCGTAGCGGAACAGAATTCAATCGATCTTGCTTGGGACCTCTTGATGGAATCTCGATTTGAAAATCTGCGACGGCAAATCTATACAAACGAATCGGAATTCCAGCGATTTCGGCAATTGGTGGTCAATAGTGTCATGGCCACCGACATTATGGACAAGGACTTGAAGGATCTTCGCAACAAACGTTGGTCGGATGCCTTTGAAACCAATCAGGAAGGACCAGAAGCCATTGATCGCAAAGCAACGATTGTCATTGAACACTTGATCCAAGCATCCGATGTTGCTCATACGATGCAACACTGGCACATTTACCGCAAATGGAATGAGCGATTGTTCCAGGAAATGTATAGAGCTTGGCAGGCTGGCCGAATGGAACAGGATCCATCAGTGAACTGGTACAAAGGCGAGATTGGTTTCTTTGACTTTTATATTATTCCTCTTGCCAAAAAGTTAAAGGAGTGTGGTGTGTTTGGGGTCTCGAGTGATGAATATCTCTCGTACGCATTACAAAATCGAAAAGAATGGGAAGCACGAGGAGAAGCAATTGTTGCGGAAATGGTTGTAGCAGCCAACCGAAACAGTGTTGCCAAGTCAGTGTTTGCTGTGGCTAAAGACGCTGTCGACAAGGAAGGCCATGAAATCATTGCCGAAATGTCGAGAACGATGAGACGACCATTGTCCATTGTTGTTAATCAGGGCACCATGAACAAAGCCAAGGTGGTAGAGTTGGAAAGCAAAGACTGTAGCGATGACGACAACGATTCACTCGATGAGGATGAGGACGACGAACTTGAGTATGGACTCGTTCTAAAATAGGGGAAGATTTAGACGATTCAGGGGAGGGGCACTAAATAACTGTAAATCGCGACTTCGATAGGGTGACGACGACCTGAGTCTATAGAGTGGCTTTTATTTTGTTAAACTAAGGGACTTTATGTGAGGATGCACCTAGCACCAAAACCTCGGAAAAAGTAGCGAAGAGCTTATAATTGTGTATAGATTAGGGGATCGAGGCATCTGTAGAGAAGCTCAAAGCTAATCCCCCTCTTGGTTTACAAGGCCCCTTCAGAACCTACCGGGTGCTATGAATCGCCGTTGTCATGTCGTCGTTGTGCTAGACCATGTTATTATTGCCACTGTCGTTTGGCCTTGAGACGGATATTGCGAAAACCATGACCGATTCGATCCAACGCGGCCGTTTCATCCACTTCCACCCACTCGGAATCCCCCGACGGAGCCAAGAATCGCGACCCGCCCTCTACAATTCTCTTGTAGATCAATGATGTCAGAAAGGTTCGGAATTGTGCCGAACCCTTGTCGTAGGCATCGTAGTTGCTTTCCAACAACTCTTTGAGGAGGAGATTGCCTCCATATTTGTTTCCTCTTTGTCCTCGTCCCAACACAACATCCGTAACTTTGGGTTGAATAATCAAAATGGGAGGTTTCTCTTGTCGAATACTATCACGTTGACCCTCGAGTGTTTCCGATCGTTGCATGTGTGCGATGAATTTGTGATGATCTCGGCAGTGAACTGTACCATCCGGATTCAATGGCAAAATTTCTCGGGCAATTCCAAAGCGCATCAAGTTGTAACTGCATTCGAGAGGACTACCAAAGTGACTTTGAAACCGCACAAGGTATTTGGCGTCCGATTCCTTACCAATAGCATCCAGAACCTGCTTAATCTTGATTTCATTGGTACAGGCGTGAATGGCATTGACTCGGATGCAGGCAAAGGATAGCAATCCAAACAAATTGGTTCCCGTGCGTGGCGTGGGTGATACCGGGGGATCGAATCCAAACCACAGTATGACCACGCCTTTTTGTTGTACCTCATCCCCTAATTTGGTTGTCAAGGCCATGGTCCATGTTAATAGTCGCAGCTGTTGTAATTTTTTCATGATGATACGGCACGAAAAGAAAGGAAAGAGGAGGCAACAGTGTGTGAGGTGTAGTTGTTAGTGCGAGTAGCTACATGCATAGGAAGTTTCAACCAACAATCTACAATCCAACTTTACCATGGACGGTCTGTGATATATGGTTCTGTTTCCTGCTGCGGCTGGATTTATCAATACAATGGGTCTCCCGACTCGGTCCCGGTTGGCCAGCAATTGAACGAGACCAATGTCCAAGGCATGACGATCCCTCTCATCCTTGTTCAAATCGGACAATTTGATTTCTCGTCCGAGAATTTCCTTTGATCCAAATGCGGCTAGTTTGGAATTGAAATATCCAATCATGCGACGGGCCGCTCGTGAAATGTTGAAATTCTCGGCCCGTAAAAAACATAGTCGCAATCCTTGCATATAGTCGTGCTGACCATCTTGGGTGTTGTTGTTGTTGCTGTTGTTGACAGCATGATCAAAGGCGTCTCGATTGAGGACATCATCATTGTTGGTCACTAGGCTCAATTCCCGATCCATGGCATCCAAGCTTTCTCGGATCAAATCCGGAGTCTCTTCGACTAGGTCCGAGGCACCATGAACATCTAGGAGTCCAGCGATCCGATCTTCGTGGGATAATTCGTACAGTCGGCTAGGAGGAACATGATGTAAATTTTGTTCCGCAAACAATCTCGTAATTTTCTCCATGCCATCATTTTTATTTGTATTTGAATTTGTCTCTTCGGAATGATCGTTGCTCGTCGTCACCATGGTTCTTTTTGTTGGGTTGGTTTTCCTCGAGAGTTGGAAATGGAATCACAAGATGGCGATTTGTGCCGTTGTTGGTCCAAGTTGTTCAAGTGCCATGGTGCCTGGTCGTTTCCCAGGTTCGTTTGGGCAATTGATTTATGAACCAAGTTTCACAGTCCATTGCTATAGCAGGATTCGTGTCACCATTATATAAGTTGACAGGGACGGAATAGTCATATATCATATATCTCGGTTGCTGGACATGTTTCTTCCTTGGAGATTATCCGTGTCGTGATAATCAAAACCCATGCAGCGAACCGAATTCGACTCCGTATGGAAGTTTTCCAGTTAATGTAACCAGATTCAAGTATGACCGCGCCTGGAGTTCGATTCCATCGATCCATACGAGTCCTGGGCGACGTCGGTCGACCCCGTTGCGACATGTCTGGCGCGCCGGCATCGGCAACAGCCCGGAAACGCATGGGAATCAAATCAAAATGCCAGAACAGCATTTACCAGTAACATAGCGGGTAGAGCATTCACACTGTTTCCATCGCAAGGAAATGTCATCATCATCATCGGTGAACGAGTGGGACAACGAATACGCTCGATTGGCTCGAATTGCAAGTCAGTTACGTACACAGGGTGTTTCCGTTGCCGCTGATCCGCAGCAACTAGCATTGCATTTGAATCGTCTCGATTCGCAGTTGAATTCCTTGCCCGTCAGCGCTGCCGAAGTCCAACGCCGTCGTCGTTTGATTCAACACTTGCAAGGTGAGGGTAGTACCGGTAGTACCATGTCAGGATACACTCCTCCCATGAGTGGTGCATCACCCCACAATAGTCCGGTCCCCGTCATGACGTCACAAATGGCCACGGCCATGCGGCAACAAGATGACATGATTGATGAATTGGCAGTGGGAGTGGGACGATTGAGAGATCAAACACAACTCATTGGAGAAGAAGCAAGAATGCATGTCAATCTCTTGGGTGAAATGGAGACCAATTTGGATTTGGCCCATAATGGCTTGGAAGCTGAAACGAGGCGAGCGGCTCGACTCAAGGAAGATCAATCCGTCTGGCGACTTCAACTGATTGTGGCGGGATTGTCGGTTTTGTTGGTCCTCTTGATTCTACTTGGACTCAGCTAAACAACATGAGTCTTCTGTCACTCGTTGTACTTTCACTTTCACTTGCCACCTCTCGACGTGTGACGTGTAGCATTCGGTGGCTCACACCATTCCATTAATTTTTTAAAGAAGAGAGACTCATATTCTCAACGTTTACTCGATACATGCATTGACAATTGCAATCAAAGTTGATTCCAAGTATTTCTTTCATTAGTCTATTTATACTGCATATATTGATGCATGATGAATGAATATTGTAATCATTGACAAGCATACAGGACGCTGTCAACGTCGATTCACAATCCCCAGGCAGGTGGGTGACTGAGTTACCACAGGCGGTACCATGATTGCTTCTGGACATTGCCTTGTCGTAACCTGCGTCTTCGCGATTCATCGTCGTCATCATCATCATCGTCGTCGTCGTCGCCGTCGCCTTTGTCTTCTTCATCCTCCTCCTCTTCTGCTTCATCATCATCATTGTCGTCGCCGTCATCACCTTCCTCATCCGCCTCTTCCTCCTCCTCCTCCTCATCATCTTCTCCCTCTTCATCTTCCTCATTGTCGTCATCGTCACCATCATCTTCGTCCTCTTCGTCTTCCTCTTCTCCTGATGCTTCCTCACTATCATTATCGTCCTCCTCCTCCTCATCATCATCGTCCTCCTCCTCCTCATCGTCGTCGTCATCATCATCATCATCATCACCTTCCTCATCGTCATCGTCATCCTCCTCCTCCTCCTCTTCCTCCTCATCATCATCGTCGTCGTCGTCACCATCATCTTCGTCGTCTTCGTCTTCTCCTGATGCTTCCTCACTATCATCCTCTCCTTCATCATCATCATCATCATCATCATCTTCTTCTTCTTCTTCTTCTTCTTCTTCATCATCATCTTCCGAGTCTTCATTGCTTTCACTTCTTGTTTGTGATTTTGACTCTTGTTCCAGCGAGCCATTGTCAGCATCATCATCATCATTATTATTGTTACTGTTTTTGCTGTCACTTTCAATTAGGGGAGCAAATTTGTTGCAATCCAGTTCACCAGGTATACAATCATCTTTGTTGTTGTTTTTGTCGCCGTTCTTGGTATGTATTTCAGGAACAATTTTTCCACAATCCAATTCCCCGGGAGTGCAATCATCTTCTCCATCGTGTCCGGTAATGGGTTGTGTTTTTTCCCAAAGGTCCCATTTTTGATCTTCATTCGTATACTTTAATGCCTTGAGTTGATCATCTTGGGAATGAAGTTCCTTGTGACGCAAATCAGTATAATGCATCAATACTATCATTACCAAGACTCCAAAGGCAATCGATACACTAATCCGTGCATAATGGGTTTTGGTCTCGGCATTATTATTATAGGGATTGTTGGTACTGCTCTTGGAAGAAGATGGGAGTACCATGATGCCTTGTGCTGTTGTATCCGCAAGAAAAGACGACTTCTACAAACGAATGATACCGTACTGGTCAATGATGGAAACTGTTCTACTACCTGGAACAACTACAATCCTACTGTGAGGACTGGACGAAACCTTGTCGCGGTCATTGTCCTTTCTCTCGATGTGTTGATCCCGCCATGAATGGTACTGGCGATCCTACGTATTAGACATTGGTACCCGTATACTTGTACCAAGGCCTTTCCGTGGCCTTGGCATTCGACCGGAAAAATTTCGCCGAACCATTTATTTAATAAATACGTTATTAGTATATCTTTGTGGAATCGATTCTTTATTGTTCTGCGTAGTGGTGGGCCCCTATGTAACGCTAACGCTCCGTTGAATGGCATATAGCCCCCTATAGCGCCTGGGACTTCCTGAGGGGAACACCGAACTCCCGAGATTTCCGTCATCCTGCCAGGACGAGTTCCGGGTACACGTTTCCTACTGTGTACCACGGAGGGACCAACCTGTGTGCCTTGCCGCTATTGCTTGTGACGTTCTACGAGCAACTTCGGGTACGTGTACCAGAATAGTTACTCCATCATTATCAACTACCGGTACTATTATTAACCTCCAACCAACCAACAATTACAACACGAACGACAGGGATTCACACTTGTTGCTTGACACAAGCATGAATCCTACCATGTCACAAGATAATTTTGCTGTCAACATGGCTTCTTCTGAGGACCCTTTGGATTTGCCAGCAAATTGTCCTGGAAGCGATGACGATGTCATCCTGGTAGAAAAGTTTCTGTTGAGCAGTTCGTTTTCGCGGATGCAACAGATGCCACTAGTGACATCCATGAGCAGTTGGAAGGCCGATGATTTCACTGACAAGGCCATCATTTCCGAACCGGAATCTCCATTCCCTCCTTCATCGCCTTCTACCCATTGCTCCTCCTCACTGGATGATGAAAACGATTGTGATGATGATATTGTTATATTCGACGACTATCCAGCCACATCGCCGGATGCAGCCAATTATCATCCAGTAGCTCCACGCAACGCCGATGAAATAGTGGCCAAACAAATGGCGGGCTTGTCCATGCAAGATCGAGAAAAGATTTTGTTTGACATTCATGGTGTCGCTGAAGAAGTTCCCGAAACCGACTTGGATCTCAAACTCTACGAGTTTAACAATTATTTGCAACACGTTCCCTCCCGAGATGCTTTGGAAATGGCCATCCAACTCGGCCCGGACTATGTTACCAATCGAGACTTTCAAATATCCTTTCTTCGAGCCGAATGGATGGATAGTTACAAGGCCGCCCAAAGATTTGCCCGACACTTTCAAGCCAAATTAGATCTCTTTGGGCCCAACTTGCTAGTCAAGGATATTACTCAAGATGATTTAGACGCCGAAGCTCTGGAGACGCTCTACGCGGGACTAGTACAATATCTTCCACTGCGGGACAGAGCGGGTCGGCTGGTTCATGTCTCGTTTCATCACACGGACGATATTCCACTCCAGGCCAAGCTCCGACGGACCTTTTACATGTGCATGGTCAGTAATGAAGATGAAGAAACCCAACGCAAAGGTCGAGTGGCTATTGCCTATTTGGCTGGACAAAATGTCCAAGAACGTCCCCGCAATGATTGGCAAGTGGCCAAACTCATGAGTGCCTTGCCCGTTCGCCTGTCGGCCATTCATCTCTGTCATGATACACCCTCGATTTGGTCACCCATTTTTGCCATCTTTAAATTTGTCATTTCCCTCCTCATGCGACTGCGCATTCGAGAACATGTGGGAAGCACGGCCCATCTTCTATTGAGTTTACAAACCTTTGGTATTCCCAATTGCTTTCCCATTCAAATCTCCACCACTACCGATGCGTCGGATCATCATATTCGTATCCTAACTGCTGAACATGCTCGGTTTTGGAACAAGCGACGAACCTTGGAACGTTTACTACAACGGCAGCAACAGCAGAGAAATGTCCACAAGAATACCCAACTGGTGATTGCTCCTCCTTCCTTGAATACTACTCCATTGGCGCCTCTGGACCAAACGGCACTGCCTTTTGTCACGTCTTCGTCCTTGGTGGTGGTGGGCCCGGACACTACAACAACTACAACAACAACAACTACAAAATCTTCTACAACAACAACTACTACTACCATTCCCCTCGACGACTTGCAGCTACCGCTCACCCACATTATTTCGACACCGGCCCGCAATGATGTCTTGTTAGGACGGGGCAAGGGATTTTATCAACATACCGGAAATATCCGATTTAGACATTGGATTGAAAGTCGATTTCAAGAATATGATCAAGCCCAAACCAGTGCTCTAAAGAAAAAAATCACCATGCAAGTCATTGATTTGGTTCGCCAAGATGGTGGACGATTTTTACGAGATGAAAAGTGTGGATGGGTCCCCGTCAATGATGATACCGCCCGACAAAAGGTGGCTCATGTCTTTCGAAGTTTACGAGGAGGAGGCACTGCCGGTAATAGTATGGAAGGGAATACCAACAACAAGAACAACAACAACAATCATGATGGATATCGCAAAAGTGGCATAGGAAGAGACGACGATTCCAGTGGTTCCACTCAAAAAAGAATGCGACGATGACTGGGGTCGTAGCAACAGTTCCATCCTGAACCTGGGAGGTTCCAAGAACATTTGGGATTTTTGTACAAAGTCTTATTAGTGAAATCAAAATTGGATTACTACCGTACTTTGTAGTAAGTTTGGATTAGAATCGACTAGATGCTCCGTAATTACTTCCATCGGCGAGCCATTTCAGTATATCGACGGCCATGCCTTCGTAAAAGGGTGTATTCTTGGGAATGCAAGCCACTGCCAATGTCTTGGCTACACTTTGGGAGACTCCGGGTAACAGCTTCACCGTTTGATGGGTAGGTCGATTATCATCCTGATATAGGTACACGTCGACCATTAATCCCTTGGCCACTGGATCCCATATCATGACATCGGCTTCCATGACTCGGGCACTTCGAACGAATTGACACCATCCACTGCTGTAATTCCTTCGTCCTTGGACACCGGCACTGCAATTGCCAATCAAAACATTTTTGCCAAGATTTTGCTTGAATTTAAAGCCTGCAATCGACTTGGAACCAGCCGGAGCCCATCGTCCAATTGCATCCTCGATCGGTGTCTTGCTATAATGTTCCACCAGTCGACCAGAGGAATCAGGCTCGTACACTAGATAACAAGCGCCTCCCGGTGGATTGGGCGCCGCTACGGCAGACACATAGCCTTCTACCGTTGCTGGAGCTGTAGTGGTGGTGCTGGTGGTGACAACGGGATTGACCGTCGGCACAGGCTCCATCGGAGGGGGGACCGGGGGGACGACAATGTCGGCGGCAATGGTGGGTGTAATTGCCTCTTTCGTGTCCACAGTGACCATTTCTGCAGAAACCTCCTCTTCTTCTGGAATCGTCTGGTTGACTTCTAATTGAGAAAACGAGCCCACTGGGACCATGGTCGAGGTTGCATTGGAAGATGTTGTGGTCGACTCGCCATCGCGAGCGTTGAGTGACCGAAACAAGGTAACTGCTCCAATCTTTTTGGCGGCTTTACTCCATTTTTTCCCCTTCAAGTCTAATGGAAAGTCGACATTGCGAGGGACACAGGCCACTGCATCCACCGCGTCTGTTTCAAAACAGCCGGACTGGACTCGTCGAGTCTCTCCATTCAAATACAGATAAAAGTCTACGGGTACACCCACATCCAAAATAGTGACGGTGGCATCCATACTCTTGGCGGCACGGACAAATTGACACCAACCATTGTAATATTGTTGACGATCTTGAACAACGCCACTAGCACAATTGCCAATCAATTCTGATTTTCCCAGTCCTTGCGCCTCCTTGAACGCCAAAATGTCACGACTGGTCCACACTCCCACGGCTCCCACAATGGGAATTTCACTATAATAAATATTCAGTTCGCCACCCACTGCGTCATAGACTAGATAACAGGCTCCACCGTCGGGATATTTGCGTTCACTCGATTTCTTTCGTTCCACTCCTCGTTGCGCTTCGGTGGACTTTTTGGGACTGGTTGGCAATACTGATTCCGCTGGAGAAGGCAACGACGACAACACCGTTGGTGGTTCTACTGTGGTGGCAGGGCTGGGTTCTTGTGGTGGCGTGGGGTTGAGTTCTTGGGATAATGAGGATGAAACATTTGCCGTTGCTTCTGAATTGGAAGCGGACAAAACATCCGGCGTTGGTTGCTCCGGCTGCACCGTTGAGAACTCGTTTATTAAAGATGGGGGTACCGGCGTTGGCTCATGAGCCACTTCCAATGGTGGTGCGGCATTGGTCAATGTCTCGGGCTGTTGTGTCAATGTCTCAGGCTGTTGTTGCTCGACTTGTTCTTGTTCGGCGAGAATTTTCATCCATGCCGGTTCACTGCTACTGTTAGACGATGATGCCGTTGGAACAAGTGCTGCCGGAGGGGGAGGTGGATTCTCATCATCGCTCTTTTTGGTGGCAACAGGTGGAAGGGTACTGGAAGGCGATGACTGTTCGAATGTTGGCGGTTTTGCTTTTGCCATGGATGGAGATGGAGGTGGCTGTGAACCGATGGCGTCCCTGTCCCCTAATTGACCCGATGGACGACGGGTACCCACGGGTTTGAGGGAAATGGTTTCTTGAGAAAAACCAACCTTGCTGTGGGAAATGCGACTTGTGGGAGAAAATTCTACTGGTGGTGCTGATGATGTTACAGTAGTAGTTTCCGCCATGGCTTGTTGTGTTTGTTGGGCCGCTGCCTTTTTGGCGGCATCCAACAAGGGTGTTTGAGATGGTGTTGGTTGGGGAGGATCAAAAAGTAGACGATGATCATCTCCCAGTGACTTGGCATCGTCATCATTAACATTGGGTTGATTGAGACCAGCGAGGAATACTGGCACCCCGTTGGCCAAGTCCGCTTGTCGTTTGATTTGTTCGGCAGCCTTTTGAGCGGCTGCCAAAAGAGGCTTTTCGGGAGGTGGTGGAGTCGGAGGGTCAAAGAGCTCGGCACTATCAATGGATTTGGCATCATCATAATCTTTTGGTTGATTCAAGCCTTCCAGATGGGCACCGCTGGCTATCAAATTATCTCGTAAAAGTGGATCCGGTGCTGCTACTGCCTGACTGTGCAATGGCTTTTCTGGGGCGTCCATGGTGGGAGCGCCAGTGATGTCCTTCTTGTCTGGGAGAGTAGAGTCGTTTGGTCGATTCAATCCATCTGGATGACTTGGAGTGGGCTCTTTGTTTGTCGAAAGTTCATCATCATCACTAGATTCATCATATGTGTTGTTTTGTAAAAGAGTGTCGAGGGGTTGGTTGGCGGATGGTGTGTCGGGCACGGGTGCCTGGTCGGCTTCCTTGGGCGGTGACGACGATGCAACTGTAGTCACATTGGATGGCGGCGGGGTTGATTTCAATAGTTCAGTCGTGAATAGTCCTTGAACATACATTTGATATACCGTATCGTAAACTCCCAAGAACGATGTTGTCGCATTGCTATCATCTCGAAGAAAAAATTGCGGGAATTCTGCAACCTTGCTGACTTGAATGAGGTCTTGTGCTTCACGAGGCTTGGCTTCCTGAAGTAAAATGTAGGGTATGATACCTGCCTTTTTGCAAACGACCATGGCTCTATCTTGATCTTCTCCTTGTTTCATGGAAGATGGTTTACTTGTACAGAGAACAAGTAATGATTTGGAAGTCGTGAGTGTGGATTGCATCGGTTCCGTCGATGGAGGCGGTGGTGGTACTCGTAGTTGTACCTCCTGATGATGATGATGAGATTGCTGCTGCGGAGGAGGAGTTATTATGGTAGAGGTAGTGGCTGCTTGGGGAATCGCTACTGGTTGACTACCACCGGTACTGTGCTTGACGACCACCACCGTGTCCATGGTAATAGCATC
Organism: Nitzschia palea; assembly: GCA_019593585.1. Classification (NCBI taxonomy): domain Eukaryota; phylum Bacillariophyta; class Bacillariophyceae; order Bacillariales; family Bacillariaceae; genus Nitzschia; species Nitzschia palea. The sequence goes on along the minus strand of SWEM01000421.1, from coordinate 12,753 downwards.
CGAATATTCGGACCTCGATCGTCGATGATAGGATTCTGTTTGTTGTTGTTGTTTTTGTTGGGGACTACTAAGGCTGGCATGTCCCGAGGAGCTGGACATGACTGATGATAATTCTCCACTACGCGTTCGGCGTCCCCGACGCACATAACTCATGGCTTTTTGAACAGCATCCGCATTGAGAAGAATCAGATATTTCAACACTTGTCGTAATTCTTCTTCTACAAATTCGTCAATCCAGTCGAGTAGCTCTTCATCGGATAGTTGTGGCATGCTTCGTTTAATAGTATTGATTTACTGTTAACACGAGAGATGAGAGATGGGGTCGTCTCCTTTGCCTTGAAATATGCAGGACTTGACTGTTTATAACAGAAGTAATAAATAGGTGTCGTGCAACGAGAGCCAAAATGCCGCCCTGTCTTTGAAAAGGATGAAGCGGTGAAGCGGTTGTGTTGGGTACAGTTCAAATTGCCAGCTAGGAGGTCGATGCGACGTCGTACCAAATGTCGTCGTTGTGCATGTTTCAATTCTGGTCACTCTGGTCAAACGGAACACGGTCGTCCTCCCTTCGTCCGACTTTACCGATTACCGTCTACTTCTTCCATGCCCATGGGACACCCGCTGCCTTGACCGCAATGAGATCTCTAACTAGCAGTAAAACTCATTGCTTGCTGCACTACTACGCTTAAATACGCTTGCAATAAAAACAAGTCAATCAAGATGAAGGAAATGGCACTATACCTTATGCTGGTGTTGGGAGGCAACGCCAGCCCCACCAAAGCTGATATTACCAAGGCCTTGGGATCGGTAGGCCTCGAAGCCGATGACGAACGTCTTTCCAAATTGTTGACGGAATTGGAAGGAAAGGATCTCGGTGAACTCTTGGAAGCAGGAACCAAGCGACTTGCCAAGATTGGTGGTGGAGGCGGTGGCGGCGGTGGTGGTGCTGCTGCTGGTGGCGCTGCTGCTGCTGCAGAAGTCGTAGAAGAAAAGGAAGAAGAGGAGGAAGAAGCTGAAATTGGAGGTGGTGGTGACTTGTTTGGCGGAGGTGGTGGCGGTGGCGACTACTAAACAAAGTCAAACAAACAAACAAATATTACACACATCTTCTGGGGCTGGCGTTCTTGATTTCTAATCAATATCATCATAGACAAGTTTGTTGTTTTCAGATGAATTGTGCATCTATGAACGGTGTACTATATATACCCGAGCTACTGTTAGTAGAGTTTTCTAGACTCCGCAAATTTCCAACCGTGTAGTCGCTCATTTCTTCATGAATGGGTCTACAGTTCACGTTCTTCCAGAATCCCTGGACTTAACTAGCAATAGCCAAACAATATCTAGTTTAAGTGGTTGCTCGTAGCCTCATTCCGTACCAGGTACACGAGGACACAAATCTAATCCTCAGTAGGGCACCGTACAGGGGGAGGAGGAAGGATGCTGGGGGATACCATCGGGAAACTCAAGCTGGTTTCGGAAGTAGTCTAGGGACTCTTCTTCGTCTTCTTCTTCTTGAATCCCTGGACTTGTCTAAATGTACACGGGAAGTATGAAATTCATCTACCGGTAGGTATTGGATACTGCCTACGGTATCTGTTATCTGTATGTTACATAAACTACTGACCTACCGGAAGAGGTCGTTGTTGCAAATTCCATCAGTGGGTAGACTAGTCGGCAGCATAGCACATGAAACGTTGCCAAAATGACAATGGTTGCTTTGGTGGCCGAGCCTCGATGGTGGGTGCATCGATTGTTTGCGACACGTTTCTCGTTTCTCCCCTTTCCACTCGTGGCGTAGGATCGGCATTGACAGTTACACCCGGAGAGGGTACATGATCTGCCCTGGGCGACTGGGATACATCAGTACTGGAACTGGTGGAAAGTCCATCTTCTCGAGACCCTGACATGAAACTCAGAACATTCTTCAGTGTTGACCTGGCGTCATCAACTTTGGCTGATAGACCTGGTAGAATGTCATCACCTTCCAGCCCTGGTACAACCTCAAACGGCGTTCGCACTCGTTGTTCTTGCTGTTCCTGTTGTTGATTTTGTTGTACTTGTGATGCGTCATCCACAGAGTTTGCTTGCATTAATTGGGCAGGTTCGCGAGATTCATCAGCCAGGAAAGGATCATCTTGTTCCGGAGCTCTATTGTCAACGACTTCAGTCACGGCTTGAGAGTCTTTTGTTTTAGCGGATCTCCTTGAATGAACATCAGACGGTACCTCCCGGATGCTATTGGCAACCGACAAAGTCGATGGAGACAGTTGGACCTGCATAGGAGATGACTCTTTACTTACGAATGACTTGGTTGATGCCACTGATACATTTCCCGAGAGTTCATTTCGATTTCCCTTCACCGAACGCGTCTATAAGATATATATTAAAATGATGAGAAACGTATTGTCTCTGCTGACACCATCTCAGGTACCACTTCTCTGGACTCACCTCTGAAACCGTAGATTCTGGGTGGGAAACAAACTTGGAAACTTTCTTTCTCCGACTACTTCTATGCTTCCCACTGATCACACTACCGGTTGAGCCTTCATCTCCTTGCTCCACTGCCAAATGTGCTCTGTCAAGCCAAGATTGATTTTCAGAATCGGGTAACAAAGCGAAATTCTCTTGTGATACTTCGCGGATGATGTCTTCTACTTGATCTAGTGCTCGGTGAAAATCGAAAAACATTTCCATATCACCATCGTAGTAGCTCTGCTTACAAGCTTTTGGCAAAATGTTCGGAAGTTGCCAATAAAACTCGCAATAGCCATCTTCGCCAACTTCTACAACTTCCAGAATGGCCCTCCCCAATAATCGAGCCACCTTGATATCCTTTCGTTCCTGCATCTGACGCATAATCGCCATTGCAAATTGTGCTTTTAGGACCATGTCCAATTGATCATACAGATGACTTTGGAGCTCGGAATAGGATTGATACAACAAGGCTGGCCACCACTTGGACTTGTATTTCACCCAAACCAATCGTTCCAACAAGGCAATTTCTGGAACGTGTTGCTGTGGGATTCCCCATTTTTTCATAGAAGCAACCGAGCTGTCGGGGCTTTGGCTTTGCTTTCGCCCCATGTTGGCCTTGTTTTTCAACAACAACTACTACTACTCCGTCAATGTCTCCAACTGTTGAAAATGGTGTTTTGACGAACAAACAAGTTGTTCACCAGTAGTGGGACGGAGGCAGATATATTGGACATCCGTTCAACGGCAACATCTAGGCATCCAACTGAAAGCCAACTACCAACGGATATGTGACGTTTGTCTCGTCGGATTCAGGGACCGATACCTGGTACCCAGGTACTTACGGTAGATGGACGCACCATGTACCTGGGTACCTTACTGCCTGTTGTGGGAAATACGAAAAATGAAAAATGGCGGCCTGACGCATTTTCATATCATCCGTTGTGGTTGCGGATCATGATGAAAACGCGTTTTCACCAAGTCAATCCAACATATCCTCCATCGGGCCCATTGAAATGAGGGTCGTCGCCATAGCTTCTTTGCCAAACAATATTGGCTAAAAAATACATCATATATAGTAAAAGCAAATCCACGTGTGTATACAAGGTCTGATCGTTTCTATTATAAAGCAACAAGGACCCTCTCGGATCCTACTTTCGATGCACAAAGATTCATTGTTCGTCTATTGAAGTTCGCATGTGTCCTTGTACACCAGCCGTCTGTTGAACAAGTCCGTGTAATCCTCCTTGTCTTTACCACCTTCCCGCCAAAAATGTTTCGAACTCATTGGAATTTCATATGCTAGGATTTTCTGGCCACGACGCATTCCAGTAAAAGGCCACTCTGCATTTCTCGTATCGTGGTAGGTGACGGCAACATCATCGTGATGATCCTCATAACACTTTTGCAACATTTGCGGACCAGTGAGTTCCAGCTCTGATTCTGGATATGAACGAGCCCGCACGTTTTCAATGATCGTACGAAGAGCACATTGGAAGATGGGAGCACCCGGAGCGGACGCTAGAATCTTCATTTGCTTTCCCTTCTTGTCCATCCAAGGAAAGTCGTGTCCAACTGTTGCCGTTGCACATGGAGAATACAGTTCTTGGAGGGGAACAAAAGGAAAGATGTCTTCATCCAGATAGATTCCTCCTTGGGAATAGAGGGCGCAGAAGCGGAAAAGGTCTGCGCGGTAGGCGGGAGGAGCAAAACACCGGTATGCCTGGTGGGCCTCCTCTCCACAAAAGTTCTTGACAAAATCAGCCGCTTCATCATCACTCAAATGGTTGCGAAGAAAGGTAGGATTTTGAGCCGACGTAGCCTGTTGATGATATGTTTGATCCGAATAGTGGGAAACCGAGTGATAGATTCGGGGGACCTTCTCAGGTGATCCCTCACACTTTTTCATCGTATAAACTTCATTCAAATACTTTTGGCAACGCGTCCTCCATACGGGAGAGTTGGGCATACCAACGTCAACACGACGACATGGACTTGGAAGCTTAAGATCAATCGTTTCTGGGTAAAGGAGTTCCAAAGGTACATCAACGTCATGGAGCACTCGTCCTGTCCCAGTTCCGTTGGCTTGCAAATATCTAGTACGGTTCGCTTGCAAGACTCTACCGGCAGTGCCGTTTGCTTGCAGATATCTTGTTCTGTTGTTACCTGCTTGCAGATATCTTGTTCTGTTGTTGCCTACTTGTAGAAATCGCCTTGTACCATTGGTTGCTACGACGTTATCCGCACCTTCAGTCACAGGAGAGGGGGTTGCCTCCGATTGTACTTCCGAAGGAGAGGGGGTTGCCTCCGATTGTACTTCCGAAGGAGAAGGGGTTGCGTCTAATTGGAATACCGACGAAGGAGAAGGGGTTGCGTCTAATTGGAATGCCGAAGGAGGAGGAGTTTCCTCCGACTGTAATTCCCGTCGAAGAGCACGTCGAGTAGACTCTGTCTGCAACAAGTCTCGCATTGTAACTTCATGAAAATTGCCGAGACTTGGCTGATCACCACCGTTGCCATCACGAGCGCCAGATCCTAAAGTTGATGCAGCAGAGTATACAGCGACTACGAAAACAAGCACCGCAAGAAACCTCCTAGTCGTGGAGGTATTCTTGGGCGTAACGCCATCTCTTGCACCATCGGTAACAACCTCCATCATGGTGCTTCTGACTGTGACAAGTCCCACTGATGATGGGTTGGTCGGAAGGAAAGCTAAAATCCCAGTGTCCGAGATAATTATCTCGTTAATTATGTCAATGGATCAAACCGAGAAGAAATTTGGCGGCAGTGGCTTGCCGTACTTGCTAATCGGAAGTACTAAAATGTGAGCGCCCACCAAATTTTCGGATTTTACAATGGCAGGGAAGTGTGCAACGGAAACTTAGTTGGAAGTGGAGTCTTGGAAAAGTGTTTATGGCCACAAATTTCATCATGTGCTCTCGACATTCAGGCACTTAAGTGTGGGGTATAGGCCGAATTCCTACCAACCCATCATCCGTTCAAAGGTGTTTTTTAAGACGACTCAACTTCGGTGACATTTAAAAATGATCAAGGCTTTGGAAATTTGCCACGATAGGCTATTGGATGGAAAATTTGGGTTCCACGAACTGCATCGGAATGCGCGCGGTGGAATATGTGTTTGGCTTTGGGACCATGGGAGTTGCCGACGACGAAGTGCCAAAAGGTAAGGCAGTACGAGAATCTGGGGAATCTACGAATCTACCACGGAACGTACCGGTACTGACGCGTATTTAAACGAACTACCGGTACTTGTACCTGATGCGAGTTGGTATTTTTGATGATTCATCTTGGCTTCGACCGAAAATCGCGCCGCGTCGTCCATCTGCAGAGACGAGAGACGATACTTGTACCATCAGCTACTTCATCTTCACCATCGACTGTCATCGGGGGTTACTAACCGTAAGGATGGACAATGTGTGGAGGCCGTTGAATATGAGAGGCTAGCATCCACAGAATAGCCATTGGGATGGATGAATGCGTTCATCTCACATACTCCCATTTCACACTGATTGAAATTCCAAGGGTCACCAATGGTTTACCTCAGCGGGACAACAGTTTGTTTGGCATCCGTCTCATTTATTGCTAACTTTGTTCCGGTCAGCAAAAACCAGTTATTCGAATGAAATTTGTTGTTGAATCAAGCGTCGATGGATGAGACGAAATGTCGTTTTGTAACACTCGGCGATCACAAGGAGACGTGTTTGAATGTGGAATTCATCAAACGACTTCTTCTGCGTATGTAGGAGAGAATAATAGTGCTTCAGAACCAGATTTGTACACCCAGGTTGGGTTGTTATGTAAGAAAAGGTAGCTCCGCGCAACTTGTTGGGTCAGATGCGACAATGCCGGTCATCAATTCTCATAGGCAGCACTTGTGCGATGCCCACCATTTACCTTCAGCAACATGTATTTTGCCAATAATTGGAGTGGTGGGAGTGACAATTCCTAAGAAAATTTGGTTCCTTCATAAGCGTCCATGCTATTAGTAGTAATCTAGAAATATAAGCTGACCTTTACAGCCCGTTCCTTGTACTCCTAACTATCAGTTTGAATATCTATCTCATGCGCTATAGAGAGACTTTTTTGTTTGTATGAAGCGAGCATGATAAAAATCGTTTCCGAGCAGCGCTATCACCTGAACGTGCCAGTTTTTGCGCCAATGTCAAGGCCTTCCTTTGTCCTAGATGAACTCCATATGACACAATGATGTATGCTTGACTATTCTTGCGTGTATAATGCTAAAAAGGATGAAATATACCGGTCAGAAAAGTACGAGGAATATCTTTGTTCCAGGCAGCACTATGGGAAAACGTCATACTGTAAGCGACAATCAAAATGCCTTGAATGTGTCACATAGAGGCCATTTCTAACGACTTTAGTAGCGTTGTTGATGATTTAGATATTAATCAATTTTCTTTGGCTAGTTCAGACATATTTGTAGTTCTAGCTCATCAAAGTTGACACAAGTCATGTTGTCTGTCCGTCGTAGCGCATTGTGGATGCGGAGTACCGGTACTCACATACATGGTACCAAAGTGTACCTGGTACCTGGTATGCGTTGGTGGGGTGCGCAACAAATATGAATTGATGAATTGTGAATTGAACTGGTACAGGGGCTTGTCATCATCACTCAGTTAACCCCGAACAGGTACAAGGTAGATGGACTTGTCACCCAATCTACCAAGAGTGGCTTTCAACAAATGACGTCCATCGAACGCAGTAGTGTAGTTGCCTTTCCTATCATGCAACGAGTTCACAAACGAATATGGATATCAACAACGGGAGTTACAGCATTTGTGATGGGCATCCTTGTCACTTTGGGATTTACAGGAAATGTATCGACACTTCAAGCGGTAGGAGAAGGCACGTACTACGGCAAGCTACTTTTCGTTTTGCATGTGCAACATTGGCCACAAATCCAGGACACTCTTTGTCCTGCCGGAGTCCCCAACGCAACGTTTGGTCCGACATTGTTTTCTGTCGCTCGAACACAGGTTGGAATTGAATCTCAAGAGTTTGAAAAAGCCAGGAAAAGCTATCACAAATTCAAGGAGCAATTCCCAAAACGAGAGATCACATATCGGTTCTTTCACGATCAATTTCAAAACGCGACGACCTTCAGGCACAGCAAAGGGACGCTTGCATATATTCCTATTTGGAAAGCCGCGAATTTGGCAATTAGTCAGTGGATGGGAAAATCCTTGGCAGATCTAGGCTTTGTGGAAGAAATTAAAACTGCGATTTTATTCAATGCCTCACTTACAACAGTCAAGCCTAATTGCGTGGTTACTGCCATTCGAGACCCGGTGTCACATTTCCTTTCTGGCTACAACGAAATTGAATTCCGCCGTGACTCAATTTCCGACCGCAACCTCTTCCCTCGATACTACCAAATGCCATGGAACTCACCAGGACAACGACGTGATCGCTTTGTTCAGTTCGTCACAGATTTGCTCTTGGAAGACTCGAAAGGCTTACGTGGTAACCCCTTTGGCCACGTCTTTTCCATGTCTCGTATACTGACAGAAATTGATCAGGTCGGTGGCTTTTTGTCTGGATATCATCCGACAATTAAAAATCTGAGCGCTAGGTTTCCTGCCTTTGTCAAGAAAACCTGTCGACTGCAGCATGACTTGCCCTTGATAGATGAAAAAATGGGGAAACATAAATCGTCTGAGGACCCACAGGGATTTTACAGGGCAGCCAAGGATGTATGGTCCGAACAAGGAGGAGTGGCTAAAGCGCTCTGCGTATTACGGGCCATGGATTATGCTTGTTGGAAGGACTTGCCTGATGGAATACCACAGCTTTGCCAAGAAGTTTTTGAGTCAACCGAGTTTGTTGCAGCTATTATCGCTATTTGATACGTATCTGATACCAAGTCGTAAACTTACAGACTTCGCTCAGAGCACGACAAACTGGTCCTGTCATATGTCATTCCTCCATTCCTTTCAGGCGACACGTGCTGTTGGAAGACTAGCATCACAAGTGTCGTGGTCCATTCATGCAGCTGACAACGACACGAAGAGTGTAATACAGATACATCATGCTGTGCGATGGCCGTCACCAAAAGTAAGCCGAACGAGCATTGGATGCCAATGCTCCCAGGTTGGGATGAACAAAGATGGCCTCAGCTACAGTTTTAGTTGTTGCCTCCACGTCCACAAAGTTCAAACTGGCTGCCCTGGGAAACGCTCGAACGTCGTGGCCGTGCCTTCCTGCTTGCCATGGTTTTATTCGTAGCCAACATGCGTCCATGGAAGAACTCGCGGCATTTCCTGTAAGTCCTGTACCCGAAGCAACAACAGCCACACTTGTTGCCAGATTCTTAGCGGCTACAGGGATGTCAGAAGGATGGCGGTCTTTAGTGACGTCCTCACTTCATCGAGAGATTTACAAGCGTTATTGCATGGAGGTGGTCTACCACACAACAATGCGAGGGAGCAAAATGCCAATACAGTTTTCTCGAGGGCCCAATCGCTTTCAATGGCGACTGTAATGCGCTTGCCATGCTTTCTTGTGCCAGCGAGCAACGGAGATAAACTTGATTGACTGTGTCGTTCACAGCCTAACGCTTCTTCCTGTGAGAAATGGCCTATTTTACTTAGGAAAATATTTGTACTTCAACTTGCGTGTTTCGCATGACTGGGATTGGAGAGACACTGTTACAAGTCCTTGTACCTGGTACAAGGACTTTATACCTAGGGGGTCATCACGCTCACGCTGATTTTGAAAGTGATGAATCACGCCACGTGATCCCTCACGCAAAATGCCAGCGTGATGGATCACTTTGTTCTAACGTGATTGGGTATGTACATAGGTACTATGCCAAACTAGGTGGCTTGAACCTCATGACAGTTGCTTCAAATTGATGTGAACTACCGGTACTACCTAGCTAACTACCAAATTGATGTGAACTGTGAACTACTACCTAACTATCATTATCCTCTTTATTTTTACTCACTCTGTCATTCTTGCAAGAGTCTGCTGCAAAGTGACCTGTTCCTGGTACCAATCCCAGTTGCTGGAAACAAACAAGAGTCTTCCAGCTAGATTAGGACTCAATCCTGTTCGGAGATTTGATATGATTCTTGAAGCTCTGCTAAAAATCCTCTCAGATGGAGCAGAAGTTGCCTGAATAGGAAGATAGATCCGTGCCAACCGTGCCAGAATGGGAAAGTGGTATTGATTGTTCTTCCACCAGTCAAGAGAGTTGTTGTGACCATCTTTGCTTCGAATAGGCAAGGAAGGGGCAGCCAAATAACGAGTGAGTTCATTGTCACAAATATCATGCACTGATGTAGAATTGCCAGCCAAAACCTGAGCATCTCCTTTAGCCACTTCCTTCTCCAAGGCTGCCAGAAAGTCACTTGGGCTTTCATTCCCCTCAACATCATCATCAGAATCAGCCATATTCACTGTACTACTACTATCTGGTACTTGTTGAGATGCTGCCTCCATTGGTGGTGATGAGTTCTTCTCACGGTGCCTCAACTCAGATACTTTCATAAGTACCAATACCCTCTCCTTGATAGCATCCTTAGACAAGTCATCAGGCAGCAGTGAAAGATTCTTGTACTTGGGATCAAAGAATGATGCCAACAAGAAAGCAGGATGGATTCCAATTTGCCTGTTACCAAACCCTCTCTGAACAGATGCATTGAACTCAGTATTCTTCCCCCAGCGTTTTTCAAAGTCTTCAAGCAGGTTTAGGCTGAGAGTTTTGCTTGCTGACTCTTCTTCAGCTGAAGCAAACTTTGCAAGTTGTGATCTACAATTCTTGACTGCAGGGAGCACCCAGCTTGAGGTGATGTATTTGTCACCTTCCAGAATCTTCTGTGCCACTTGAAAAGGTTCCAATACTTTCTTTATGCACTTTAAGTTATGCCAATCTGCTTGATCCAGTGTAGCATTATTGCCAAGTTGATTATCCTGAGCCATCACATCTATGGCAGGTTTCAAAACCAAAAGTCTCTCAATCATTGCAAATGTAGACCACCACCTAGTCACAACATCTGTTACAACAGTTACTGGAGGATTTGGGCAAGAGTCAAGTGCTTGCTGTTTCATCTTCAACTTTTCAACTGCTTGTGTTGACTTGTTGAAAAAGCTAACAATGTCTCTGGCCTTCTTTACCGAGCCTCCATATTCTCCAAAGGTAGTTCCTGCAGCTTTATCATAGCACAGTCTGCATGAAAGGTGGAGTAAATGGTCAGAACAATACAAGTGCACAATGTTTTTCTTCTCCATTTTCTCTCCAAAGGAATTCATGTTAGCTGTTGTGTCAGTGGTAATAGCAAAAATTTCACAGTTCAACTCAAGCTCAGCCATCAAAGCACCAAATGATGACTCCAAGTGGGAAGCAGTTGTTGCACCCTCATGCAAGAATATTCCCAGTTCCAGAGAATGCAGACACCATGAGGAGTCAACAAAATGTGCAGTCAAGCCAGTGTAGTTTTGGTTTGCCTTGGAAGTCCAATGGTCAAGTGTAAGTGAAACAGTTGAGTTCTTCATCGTGTTGATTGCCAATTCTCTCATATTGAACTCAAGCATCACAAGAGTATCCCTCACTTTGTTGCCAGACACTGGCTTGGCCCTGGGATCAAAAGAACGAATCATGTTGTTGAAAGATTCCTTTTCAACAATGTTGAATGGGACAAGGGTGTCTGAAACAAATCTGGTCATCATCAGTAGCTGGTGCTTCTTTCTATCTGAAGGTTTCACTTCAAGGGGGTTTGCTGTGTCATTCATCATTTTCAAGATGTCACCCTGATACATTTTCCTCTTTGTGCCAGCACCAGATGCAGCAGATGCTGCGTCAAGCTCTTCAACTGTGGTCTTGTGCTTTCTGATGTGGCTCTTCAGTCCTCCATTTGTCCACTCCACCTTTGAATTCTTTGTCACAGTAGCAACAACAATTGCTTCGCCACACTTGTTGCAACAGGCATATTTCTTTCCTTCTTTCCAGTTATGAGGGTGCTGGTTGTCCTTCACAGATTCAATCATATGAAAATATTTCCAGACAGAAGAGACATGCTTCCCCACCCTGGAAGTCAATTTGAAAACAGATAATGAAAGTGAATGTGGGGTGAACCAACTCTCCTCAGAAAAACGTATGGAACCTGGTGAAGTAAGGGCTGAAGGGTCATCAATTGTATTAGAGGCAGCAATGACAGAAGGCAATGCTGGAGTTGACATGATGATAATTCTTAGTAGTGGTAGGCTGAGGGAAAGAGACGTTCTTGTCTAGATGTTTGAAGGCTTAAGAAATTGTGATAGACAATAAGATTTGTAAGAAATTCTTGGATAAAAATTGAGTCATATCACCATGTCATGAAATTTTTGGAACTTAGCATGTAAATCTGGCCACCATCACAAATTTGTGACTCAAATTTTTGTTTTATCAGTGCAAATTTGTGCACATAGTGGAAATTTCTAGGGATTTGCTACATGGATATCAATAGATGGATGGCATGAGGAACTTTGAGTCCGATTTTGGCATGTACTAATTCTGGCCACCATTCTGTGTTAACGAAGCCAATTTTTGCACATAGTAAGTGTAGTCATCTGTAGTGTGATATGTTGATATCCATGAATGGATGACATGACGGAGTGCTCCAAGACCCAGTTGGGACAAGTCTCCTGAAAAATCTATGAAGCAACGAAGCAACAGTCAGACTTTATATATGCAGGTGCGATGCATGTGGGTTCAAGCAACAGACAGACCATATATCGGCGAGTGGGATACATGTGGTTGCAACGGTGCGAGGTGCAACGTTCAATGTTGTAGAATACTAACGGTGGCGTAACGTTGGAGTGAGAAAGCCATGTACCAGGTACCTAGTACAGCACAGTACAAGTACTTCAAATGAGGTCATAGTGACCTTCGTCGTGGATACTCGTGTGTCCTCTGTACTGCGTACTTTGTGCGATCTTTTCGTTGAGTTCTGAAAAATGGTAAATGAATAAAGGCAGGGAGGAGACTTTGAACGATAGTTTGGTAAGTTCTCGTCAGATTCAGGGCTCTCAGACCATATCATTATCATTTTATCCACTAACTATTGCTATTGATTCATGCTTCACTCTTTAAAAGGCGCTGGTGGGTAGAGATGGACTCATCGACGATACCGAAAGTGATATCATCTTGACAGCTTAGGATCAAGTCATTGTAGACTTGAACGTTCAAAGCCGCATCAGCCGGTTTTTCCGGATCAGTGGGCCTTAGGACTTCCCTGTGACCTTTCGCGGTCGCCGTTGCCAAGA
>SWEM01000420.1:0-27620 GCA_019593585.1 Nitzschia palea | reverse complement strand
GTAGTGTGTGTAGGAGGGGAAGAAAACCGTTGGACCAGGTATCGTGTTTAAAGGGATGACCGTTGTCATATTTTTGAAAGATTAGGTATTGTACTTTCTAAGAGTGGGGTGTAGAGCAAAGCGAATAGGAGGTTTTGCCTGAATTGACTTTCAACTGGTGTTGCGAATACGTTTGACAAGATGGGAATAGTCCTGCAAATGGCAGGTGGGGGTTGTGAGAAGCACGGACAAAACATATTGTCCGCAGGATATTTCTAGCCAAATGCAAGCAGCAAATTCAAGATGGATTGTCCAAGCGGTACAATGTTGAACGTGGCGAATAAGAGGGAATATTTGGGTTTGGGAATACCCCCGGTTGCAGGGGTAAGATTCAGGGGAATGCAGCACTAAAACAGCCCCATTGCATTTTTGGGGTCTCTGATGATGCATCCAGAGTATGCGGCATTCGATGACGGAAAATTTCAAGGTCGGCTCAAATCACTGCGCCAAGCGGCAAAACGAGACTCAAGTCGTGCTTTAGATGATGAGGCAGTCTTTTGATGCATTTGTAAACTCGCATCCCATCTCACAATTTTCCTACAAAGGGTATGAGCAGTGGCAGGGCTCCCAAGCACAATCAAGCATTTGGGAAGATATCAGGAACGAGAAACACAGAACCATGGGGAAGAAGGACTTGTATGGATCCCGGACGGAATACTACGAACATTTTCCCTTGAAAACTTTTCGTGACAATTTGAAGCAAGAGATCAGAACACAGAAATGGAAGCATACTCTTGCAGTAAAGGGCAAGCCATACAAAGCTTCCTAGCGGTTCTAGCTTACAAGAATGTAATGATGCAATAGTTCTTGAAATAGGAAAAGTCATACTAGATTACTCTTCATCACTGCTAATTTTACTATCACTATCAAACCCCATGCTTTCCTCATCTGCAGGTAGCACTTCAATGACAGCCTCTCCCCCTTCTTCCACCACAGCTGGGATCAAAACATCATATAATGGTTGCTCCGATTCCAACTTATACTGGCCAAGGACACATACTGCCTCAAAGCAAATTGCAAACTTTTCCGTAGAGTGTCGAAATCGACCCTTCAAGCAATCGAATTCTTTTATCATTCCATTGAAGGTTTCATGACGCATAGAAGCCCGTGATTTGAACTTTTTGATCTGGTTGCTGTCGTAGGGATTCGGCACACTGACGTGCTGTTGATGACCACGGTACCCGAGGTCGCCGATTGCTTTTTTCCCTATTTCTGTAAGCTTTTTCCGCAACCCTTTCTTTTCAAAAACCCAAACATCAGGCTTCCCTGCCTTGTGTGGACCATTCATCCAAATCAACCTTGACTCCCATAAATGAATGCCCAACTCGTACCCGATGCCGGCCTTGTTATATTTATGCGAAAAGAAGGTAGTGTCTTTGCTCCAAGTGGGGTGCTCGGGCTCTTCAATCCAGCAATGGACCCCATCCACTGATAGCACCCAGACTTCCAAGTTGTCGAACTCTGGCCAGACAATTTTTTCTTGTTTCAGTGCCTGGATTTTCTTGGCATAAAGCCAGATCTTACTTCGTGCCCACTTTCGCGAATAGTCAAACAACGCTTCGATCTGCGACTCTTTCGGATAATTTTTCAAGAAGTACAAAGTCATCAGGTAGAATTCCAGATCTGCCTCAATCCTCTCAAGTCGATCATCATAAAACAGAGTAGTCTGGAGGTCATGGAAGACCTGAACGGCAATCGTCGCAGACACTCCGTACAGCTCGGCAAACCGAGTACAATTTGTCTTTTTCTGTGCCCGTTTTATCCTCTGTGACGTAAACTTTGCCAGACGGAGACCGCATCTGAGAACCTCCCCTTCAGTGTACACAAGAATATCAACATCGCTGAAGGATGAGTCAGGGGATGCAGCCACCATGATGGATGGAATTTTCTGTTGAAATGTCACGAAGCAAATTGTACTACTACTGTACGGGTAGTACGTACCTGTAGCTAATTTCCCAATTTGAATTATCGTACATTCCTCTTAAAGGTTAACGGTTACAGTTGGGTTTGCACGAGTTTGGAAGTTGGAAACTCCTCACCCTTACCAAGTACTAAAGTTAGTACTAACGTTAGTACAATCGTCAAGCATGTCGATGGCCGTCGATTTATATGACACTTCACTGATAGTACAAGACTGACAGTGAATGGCATGACTTGACACCAAAAACACATGGAACTTGTCAGATGGTGCCAGCTGCAAGCATAACTACCTTTGCCTTGTTGTATTGCAATGACACTGTACTAATGAATGTTCGCACATCTTGTAACAACAAATGTATCTCTCTAAATTAGTCCCACATGAAAGTGCCCAACTTGCAGTGGTGGGAAAGTTCACCGGAGGAGTCACAGTTTGTTGTCATTGTAAGCGGTGGCAGCTTCATTCATCTATCAATAAGAATTAGAGCCATGATACCGTTGTACGACTGGTGCATTAAATAAATAAGTCTGCAGGTCTCGTACTCTTTGCTGTCAATTCTTGCCATGAATCAAGCAAGAAGCAACCAACTCTCTCACAATCATGGTCCGAACCCGGTCATCAAAGCAAATACCATCCCCTCTCTCCACCACCCCGGACAACTCTGCTGATTCATCCAAGAAGAAGAGTAGCAATCGCCATACCACAAGCTCACTCCCAAGTCTTCAAAGACAATATCAAGGAAAAGTACGTAGAAACGGTCTTCCCCTTGATATCAAGAAGCAGCTGATTGAAGATATAGAGGCAAACGGAGGCATCAAAGCTGTAACAGGCGATCTGAAACAAGACCTTGCTCGGTTGCTTGACAAAAAGATTGAACTTTACGGCGGACGAGGGGACAGCACCCGCAAAGTTGCCCGAAATTTTGTTCAACAACTGTTTCGGCTGCATCAGAAAGGTGAATACCAAAGTCGCGTCCTTGGCCCTTTTGGTGTCCGATCATTTGCACAGCGCCAAAAGCAACCACCATCACCAGGCAACAACAGTCAATCAAGCAGCAGTGCCAGTCGCCACAGTGAAAAAAGCAACAGATCAAGTGCACCGTTGGCAGTTGCATAGCCATTAGTGGGATACCAGCAGAGGACTACGGGCTTCTCCACTGTGGTGTTGCAAGCCTTCAGGCCCTCACACAGGCTGGAGGCCTTGATGGTTTTGAATACTTAGTCGATGGGCTCACAAATGCCAACAACACATTCAATGAGCCCGAGACTAGGATGTTTGAGAAGAGAAAGGAGATCATTCTCCAATTCCCCAAGGATGTGAAATTGAACGTCAGCAAAATCAGGAACATTTCACCAGACACAATCTCCAACGATGAGTTCATAGCTCGATTGCCATCGCAGATGATCGCAATCAAGAATGGCTTTGACGGGACTATCGCGGATGAGCACAAGGGTCAGCTCAGTGATCTCAAAGGCAATTCCCACTACATTGTTTGGGTAGTAGCTCGCACGGATCTAAAAGCATACAAACAAAACAAGGTAACCCCGACTGATCGGAAGAAGAGTGACTTCGCAAAGTCGTTGGGCCTCTAGTATCTACTATTGTAGGAATTGATGTATATATTGACAGTGATGATGACACAAGCCATGCTACTAGTATAGCAATACCCGTATTGTGTGTACTCCTATCTTATTTCAGTGCTTCTTATTTCTTATTTCAGTGCTTTTTCTCTATTTCAGCACTTTGTATTTCAGCGGTTCTTATTTCAACGCCTTATCTCTTATTTCAGTGCTTCTTATTTCAGCGGTTCTTATTTCACCGCTTCGTCTCTTATTTCACCGCTTCTTATTTCACAGTCAGCGCTTCAAACTGTTCAACAAAAACGTGATTTAACGCATGATTTAAACTTATTGTAGCGCTGCAACATAACGGCCATAGTTTCTCCGAAACGTCAATTTTCAGGGGTCCTCCGAAGTTAGGGTTCGCCCGATGACTACCGGACGGTCCAGCCGGCCGTGCGTTGCGCGTCCGTCCCTTGACCCATAATTATTGAATCGCGAGTAATCTTTCCCGGAGTGCGAGCAACTGTGAATGGCGAAAATGAAATATTCAACACAAGGCCCCAAGCTCATTTCATAGTGTAGTGAAAGAGTTTATTTTTTTCTGTGGATCGAATGGCGAAACGAATGACAATGACGTGCCGCCGCCGCCAAGTGGCAATAATATGAGAGATCATGCAAGCCGAACGAAAAGTCCCGTCAGTACAACAAGTACAGCCTCGGTGTGGTAGTTCCTCCCGTACGCTGAAACTTGCACTATACCAGGGAATCGGTCCAAATTATTCGCCCAGGGCAACGGATTCACACTTTTGTCCACGGATCTGGTGGAGAATGTTGTCATTCCCAGCAGCAAGAACTTGACTGTGGCTGGAGGCAAGGATGGCAAAAATTGGTTGACCCATATTCTTGGAAATGATCTTCCGCAACCCGTCTCCCCCCAACCGTTAATAGCAATAGCAAATCTATATCTATTTTAAAGTGGCTTGCTGTAACCACCCTAGAGGTGGTATTCTGGAAGGCCCAGCGGAGACCACTGTCGCCTGGAGAGAATGTTGCAATGGATCATATTGCCAGATGGAGGGAAAGGCGGTAGGAAAAAGGGAGAGGGGAGGGAAGAGGGGGTTTAAGTCGATTTGGGCATGAAAAAGGTCTTGATGGAGCGGACAGAGTGTGAGAGCTGTTTCCATCGGGTGTGTTTTCTGCTGAAATTGGTCCCTCCATGGCCAGTTTGTGTGGTGTTGCCTAGTTGCGCATTTACGTCCCTCACTGGACGTGGTTGTTGTGAGGTGTGGGAAGTGATGGTCCTGCTGAATCCTCGAAAAGAAAGGATTGTCCGCAGTGGGTTTAACATTTGTATCTTGATACTTTGTGATATTGCCGGCTCGTAGGCATGCAAGTATTGTCGCATTTGGGTGCCAGTTGCCGTTTGCAGATATGCTTCAACATCAGGGTGAAAATAACTATCACGGTGGGCATGTAGGCATTGATCTCGTTTGGCGTGAAGTATGCGGATGCGAGCACGATATTCTTGGAGTTTATCTGATGAGGTATGTCGGTCTTGGTTATCGGAACTGTGTACATATTGCAGGTGATTTGTCCATAGTTGTATCTGTTGTGTCCATAAGATCTTGATGAGTCCTACCAAGAAATTGGTAGAGGAGGCGTCGGATTCGAGGTTATAGAAGGTACTTGACCGGTCGTATAACTGGCGCCATCGGTTAGTGAAAAAGCCATGGAGTAAGGATGCCGTCCCAAGTTTATGCTGATATTCTTGGCTGTGGAGAGTAGCTTGACGGGTTTGGTCATCATCTGGAGGGGATTGGCAATTCAGGATGGATTCCAGATAAACGAGAAAGGATGCCTGAAAAATGTCGGGTGCGTCTTTGGCGAGAAAATATTCCCGAATAGCGTCCATCATGTCCGCTCGAAACTCTGCAGAAATAGGATTGGTACATTGGCACAAGTGGAGAAAGGTTTCTCGTTCATCACAGTAGTGGCATTTTGGGGAACGGAAAGGCCTGGCTTTTGCCACTTCGCTATTCGTGGGAAGCTTATCATGCACGAGTTTTAGTAGTTGGACGTGTGGAACAGCGGACTGGTGGACTGCTCTGGTAAAGGTTTCCCAGTCAATCATGTTTCGACACTCTGTTGACCAACCATGTCTTCGATCCAAGTATGCAAAGTAGGCTGGTAAAGTATAGGCTTGTCGAATCCGGGAGTTGTACTTGCTAGTGATGTAAGATCCTTGGATGACTAGTTGACATTTTGCGGCAGGCATGAGACAGCGCAGAGGGGTAGGAGCTATACCCAAGAGAGCTTTGCCGGCCAAGTTATCGGCAATGATGTTGTACACTGCTTCGGTTGGTAGTTCGTCCGAGGCGGTCTGATGGCCTCGTACCCATTGAGTGGAAAGTTTTTGGTAAGGAAGCGTATTCATCGTAACGTAGATTTGTTCGACCAAGTCCCAATCAGGGGAGAGAGTTGCGTTTGGAAAGGAATGGTTGTACTGGTGGCGTTGGGTGATGCGGCTGACGAGTCCTTGGTTATCGCAGAAGAAGGTGAGCCTCGGGCTATTGGAAACTGTTTGTTGGTATGAGTTTGTGTATCGATGCAAGTGATGCAGAAATAGTGCACCGGACAACATGCCCCAGCACTCTGCTCGGTGTGACGTTGGCTCACCGGTACCAACACCTGAGTGTTCAGCATAGATATCTCGTGTGTTGGATCCGATAACCCAACCGTATGCCATGTCTTTTTCTTTCTGGGACCCGTCGGATACGATGAGCAGGTTTTCACCTGCGGACATTGTATGAACGAGATGCATGATTTCATAAGGTTGATAATGAAAAGTTATACCGTGAAGAAGTTGAGATTCCCATTCGGGCAATGACGCAAGATAGGAATGGAAAGTCTTGTGAGGTAGTTGGACTGGTGCTGGAGGATGTCGAGCTTTCTGTGGTTTCAAGAGGACCAGAGTGCCATTTTCGTGGTGCTCGATGCATGCTGGAGTGCACGGTGACGTCGGTTCCCATTGTGTTCCATGAAGTGCTTTAAAAACAGGGGGGCTTGATGATATTTGAACATATTTCCAGTAACAACCAAGGTTCCAATGGTATAAAATTTCTGGGGACTCGGAACTAACGTAGGTTTCTCGTCGTCGTCTTAATTCGTGCCCTTGGCAGGACCATGTACCAAGACAGAGGGAAGCGGCAATATAACCTTGGGAGTCAGACCATTGGCGACACAACCGTTGCCATTTCATTCTTATTTGATACTCGCTAGGTCGTTGCTGGAGCGTGATGTAAGTATCCGGGTTGAACCAAGGTTCACGACGACATTGGAAAGCATCCGGGCTAATCCTTGTACCGCAGGCATCAAAAAGTTCGGACACCGTTGTAGCATGGAGGTATAAGCGACAATAATTAATAATTGCAAGGTCTTGGTTCGTAAAGAGGTCGCATTGGATTGCGTATGTCATGATGTGGATATCGTGTTTTCGCTCTGACTGTGGAACTAATGGGAGATCCACCACGATTTGAGCGTGGATAACCTGAAGGAATGTTCGTAGGCTTTTTATCCATCGGCATTCCAGATATGGTATGGATGTGGCCGTGTCCTCGAGTATCGACTTGTGGTGACCTGATTGCCATTGAGCCCACGTGGTTGCTACTTTCAGTGTTCGAGAGACTATGGTGTCGGTGCGCCAGTGTTTCACAAAGTGTTTCACTTGGCCCTCTCCCTGAAGGAGGTACCATGGGAGGAATCCGCCACCGGCATATTCACGTGGAGCATACATGAGGGCTCGAGCTATGTTCCTGTTGTATCCGCATTTAGATATGATTTTCCCAATTGAGTGCTGTTGGGCTTGGTCAAGGGACTTGCGGTCGAAAAAGGATTGGGGAAGCGTGTATCCAATACTCGGAATGAAGATAGAGTGGTACGCTACATATGCGCCTTGTCGTGTGATTGGGCTGGTACTGATTAACAGGGAGATGCGAGCGGCCTTTGCTTGGATGCGTTGCAATTCAGGAATAGGTGTGGAATGGGGCGATTTGAAATGACCGAGGGTTTTATGAGGGTCGAAGGGACGTTTTGAAGGAATAGGGATGTGCTCATGTGTTTCGCGATCGGTGATGTGTATGCGATTGTTGAATTGATCAAGGGTTACCACAGGTTGACCGTTTGGTTTGAAGTGAAAATGGAGTACATGAAAAGAGCATTTGGGGAGTTCAAGTTTTCCGCCAGTGCTATGTAACAGGTCACTCCACAGCTGAGCGTCAGTTTCCATCTTGGAGAGCAGAGTATCCAGTGTGGCCTCAGCTTGTGGTAGAAAGTCGTTGCATGAGCCAGTGGAATCGTCAACAAAGCCCACCATTGAGAAGGAGATCGAATGTTTGCCATCAGGGCTGACAAACTTTGCCCCATGAGCTAGAGAAGCGTGTATATCAAAAAGAGTTGAGGAAATAAACAGCCAAATGCATGGAGAATTCCCACTACCCTGGCCTGTGCCGTGGATGGGATATTCCGAACAGTGGGAGTAGTGGTTTGCAGAGACACCTGTGCCCGTCTTCAAATGGAATCTGGCTTCTTGGAGGGTGCGTGCGTGAACTGTGACCACGTTCCTGTGGAGACCATATTTTCTATTGATTATAGACGCCACGGGGACCACGATTCTGTCATAACAACTCGAGGCGTCATTATCAAAATTGAACAGGGTGCGTCTTGTTAAATACGCCAAGTCGTATTTTAATTCTTCAAGAAGGGTCAGGGACTGGGCTTCGCAGCCGGGTCTTCCACCGTATTGTCCAGCGTTAAGAAGGTGCTTGTTGTCAGCACTGCGCAGAAGGTGGCGCCATTTAACAGCCAAGATCAGGTTGAAATCCGCCTCGTAAATATGAATAACACGTAGGCGATGGATCTGGAAATTCCCTGGTTCTTTGAAGATCATCACGTTTATGATCTTCTTCCATCGGTTCAAGACATATGTGTTTCGTAAACAATAGTTAATGACTGATAGCAATAGGGATGCAATTGCTTCCTGTTTCACACGTATTGGTAGGTCGCCTTCGCGGACTTCCGTTTCATCTTGGAACACGCGAGTGAACAGTGCTTTGTAAATTCCAAGATGTCTACCAGAAGGGGATGTGGTAGTGCTTTCACGCCAAGATTTTATCTTCCCTGCGAACTCGGTTGATGAAATCACTTCAGGTATATCGTCGAGGCGGTTCGTCGCTTTGCATTGCTCCAGCAGCAAATTGCAGTGAGGTGCGATGGAAGACATTGTGTATTTTCCGTCTAGGAGGTTATCCGCTTCTTCAGTGGATGCTGCCCAGTCAATGTCCGTTACAAGTGGTTCTAAAGTAAAGGGTGTTCCTTCTGCTTGACCAAAATGCAATCTGTTTCGCAGCATGAGGAAATATTCTATTTCAGCGGGGTTGGAAACCGTGCGCCACTCTTGGCATGTTTTCGGATCTTCGAGTGAAGTAACCGTGTGGATGGACTGTGTGGCTTCCGGCCAGCTTGCTGGGATTTCAACGCGGTCAATGTTAAGACTGTTGGTTCTAGCTCGTTTCATTGATTGCAGGATCTGGTAAGTCTGTCGGTGGGTCTCGACCGTTTTTATCGAGCGAAGGATTTGTGCGCGTGTTTTATTCCCTTTTTCGACTGCTTCGTTGATCTTTGCTGAGAGCTCTGCTTGTCTTATTTCTGCATGTTTGGTGCAAGTTTGGTGGAGTTCTGAGCTAGCAAGTCGCAATGCGACTAAAGTTTGGCGTTGAGTAGCTGGTAAGGAGATGTCAATGCCAGCTCTGGCCATACGTTTTCGTAACTGTGTGGATCTGTCTTTACCCATGAGTTGAGAGCGGTAGTGTCCGCGAAGTATGGAGACGCGAAGTCGTTGCTGGATGATTTGTAGGGAGTAGAACTCTGTTCGCCTTCTTTTGCATGCCATCTCGGCTCGAGAGCTACTTTGGCCAATGATGTCGTCGAGTAGTTCTACTTCAGTTGGGTTGGCTGTATCATCTTCACATCTCTTTTGGATTGTAAAGGCCTGTTGGTCAAAAAGGGACTGATACCACAGATTGATGAACCGGTCAACTGTTTGTTTGTCCTTCGATTGGATAATGCGGTGAACAGAAGGTGTCAACGGATCGCTCTGCTGTCCGAGCAGTTGACGTAAGTCGAACTCCAGCAAAATTGGTCGATGATCGCTATTATTTGCAAATTGGAATGGTGCATAGCCGATGCGGTGAAGACTTGGGAGTAGGCGTGGACTGATATACGCTGAGTCGATACGGCGTTGACCCAGGACGTGAGTTCCAAAGTTCGTGTGATGGGGGAACTTGAATAAGAATGGATCGGTCAAGTTTGTGGTGGTTATGAGGCGCAAAATACCAGAGTTTCTGTCGTCGACGGCTTCGTTGAAGTCACCTCCTAAGATGATATCATGGCCTTTGACTTGGAGGGATGAAATGAATTGAATCAAGTCATTGATGAATGCCTTTCGAGGAGACATGTTGGTAATTCCGGTGGTGTGCAGGGCTCTAATTTGTTGGTGATATGCTGTGTTTCCCAGGACGTTCGTGGGGCGTGGGCAAACTTGGTAGGCTGAGATGATCGTGATTGGGTGATCGTTTTTCCGGCGTAGGTGAATGTAGCTCCATCTACCGAGGGCGTCGCCTCCCCTGCCATTTGAGGCGAGCTTGCTCGTTATTTTTCCCAGTGTGATGATCCCGGTGCCGCCAGGTTTATAAGTATTGGTAGCGGGTTCGGCGCTCGAGTGGAGCTGGACCAAGGACGATCCTGGAAAGTGTTGTCGTGCGATTTGTTGCACTTTGTGAAGAACTTGGAATTTGGTGGTGTCTAGGCAGTGTTCTGATATTCCTTGGACATCAACGTTGAGATGTGCCTGTTCGTTGATAAACATTTCAAATCCCTCGGGTCCTCTGAGTTGTATGCCGTTCGCGTTGTGGTACATTATTCTAATGTGTTTGTCGTCTTTGATGTCAGAGATGTCATCGCCGTGCCACGTGTTTTCTTCGACATGAATGTTGTTGTGGTGTGGTAAAAGATGGTTTGCCAGTGGGAATAATCGCAGGGATGACATTTTAGTCTTCGCACCCCTCCATATCCTCTTCTTGGGTGGAGGTGGCGCTGGATACAGTGGATTCTTGAGTGAAGATATCATCCAAGTTCCGGGGTTTCACTGGTGTTTTGTTAAGTTTAGTCCGCTTGGGGACTCGGGGCGGGCTTGGAGTGTCGGTCAATGCGTGGTTTGGTGATCCGGTTTTAAACATTTCGATAAGAGTTGCCAGTTGGGTGGAGATGATTGTGATTTCTTGCTGAAGATGGGCGTGGTCGGTTTTAGTCGCCAGGGGGCTTTCCTCTTTGACTAATGCCTGGTACGTTTGTGTTGCGACTTGTTGGCCCAGCTGTTGCATTTGCGTCTCGACTGCGTCGATTTTCTTCTGCATGCTGGCTTTAAGTTCGTCAAGTTCAAGTCGATGTTGGTCCTCGAGTTTCTTCAGAGCTGTGGTAATGGCACTTTGGATGGTATCCTCGTCAAACGTTTCGGAGGCCGTAGATGGGGTGGCTGGGACCTGGTGCTTGGACGTTGATAGTGGTGGGAATGCAACGTCGGTTGCAACGTAGGAAATGGCCAAAGGGGGTCGATTTTTCCAAGCATTGCTGCGGTTGGTTTTGACCGTGCTTGCGTCCTCCTCGGGAGGAGCCATCGCAGTTTGGAAAACAGAGGAGTAATTGCTGTTGCCACCAGATCCGTATTTCATGGGACGAATAGATGGATTGTATGGGAATTGGTGGTCCTGGAGGATGTTTGTTATCCACTGGTGAACTTCACGATATTTGTCAGCGCGGGTGGATACGTGGAGTTTCTTTTGTCTTAGATCGTGGGTTACCTTATAGATGCAAGTGTTGGTGTTCAACAAGTCCAACAATTTCTGGCCTTTGGTACCCGCGACTGTTGGGGCATTCGACGGAATGTTACTAATGGGTATATTGCGATGAGTTTCAATGAAAAGTTCCTGGGCACGCATCATGTTGTAGTATCCGTCAGCATTTTCTTTACTGAGAGCAAATGGGATAAGGTTGGTAGTCTTCTTGCTGAGCACAATGTCATCGAGGAGGGTTTTGAGGATTTTGCCATACTTGCTTGGAGTAGAGATCATTAAAGCGGTAGTGGTTACTTTTTCTTTTCCTTCGACTATAGCCGACACTCGTTCTTTGGTAAAGTTAATCGGAAGCACAAGGGTGCGGTGAAAAATTTCAGGATGGTCGTTTTGCCACTTTTTCTTATCATCTTTGTCGAGCGTTTTCCAGGCTTCGGTCAATAAGCGAGAGTAGCGCTTGGTTAATCCTTCAATATCTGGGTGGTCCGGGTGATCGTGTTTCAAGTACCCATAGTTGAATGTCTTTACGCCGTTGCTGAAGCCGCCGGTGTGTTCACGTAAGAACAGTGAACGTGGGATCAAGTACGTGTGCATGAGACGTTTCTTGATGTCGGAGAGCTTGGTAGTGGAGCGAAGTTTGAAGCCTAAGATCACTCTGGGAGCACGGCCTTCGATCTTATCAACCTGAAAGTCCTTCTGGAATGCTTCGCTCTGGATGGCACTTTGTTCAAAGAACGGTTTGTCGGTTGCGGTAAGAATGACTATCGGCCCGTCGTCTTCGACCGCGTTTTTCATACGTTTGAGAAGGTCGAGAAAAATGGCTACTACGGGAACATTTTCACCCGCTTGTTTTCCTCCAATCTCCAGGCGTAGGTCATAATGATACTCTTCAAGTTTCTGGGAAGAGAAATCATCCTCCACAGGGTCGGAAAGAACGCTAGAGACAGTCATTGCAAGTAGTAGTTGGTACGTAAATTTGCTACGAGTAGGCTACGTCTAAGTTTTTCGCACTTCTGCGTCTTCCACACGTGGAAAAGTGCTGCTACTGCTAAATAATTCGCACTAGTGTTCCGACCTCCGTTAAGAAAGTGTGGGATTTGTTGATGATTGCACACAACGTGTTAACGACTTCACCGCAACACACCAGCCAAATCACTCCGACTTAATCCAAATCATGGAAAAAGATGCAGCATTGTGGAACGACTTGCTCTGGGCTTCCGGTGGGGCCCTGGAACAATCCAAATGCTCGTTTCACTTGATTCAAACAAACTGGACAAAGGACGGGCAACCATTTCTTAAAGGAAGCACGGAGGGCACTCCGATTCGAATGCGGCATGCAGACAAGATAACACCAACTGCTCAGATGTCTAATTATACGGCCCATAAAACGCTGGGGTGCTACATCAATCCCGCGCACACCAACACCCAGGCATGGAAGCACGCTCAGCAGAAGAACAACAACCTCGCCGAGCTACTTGAGACGAACTACTTCACACGCAGCGAAGCTTGGACGTACTACTCGGCATTTTATCTACCCTCAATAACCTACTCTTTGCCGATAACGCCATTGACCAAACTTCAATGTTCTCAATTGGACTCAAGGTTCCTCCGCACTCTTCTCCCGCGCTGCGGCTATAATAGAAACATGCCAAGTGCAGTCCGGTATGCACCCCGGATGTTGGGAGGCGCTGGGTTCAAACAACTTTATGTCGAACAAGGCATTCTCATGGTCCAACACATCTTCAAATACTTGAATTCTCCAGACACAACCATTGGCCGGTTGCTTCTAATGACCATATCATGGACGCAAGCATTCATAGGCACGTCGCGTTTGTTTCTCACCGAGGTCCATCAATCTATTGCTCCTATCGGCCCGTCTTGGCTCATGGATATCCGCTCGTTTCTTCAAGTCATCAATGGGTCCTTGTCCCTTCACAACCCTCCAATTTCCAAACTACTTCGGCGACATGACCGATTTATAATGGACATCGTGGGCCAACAACAAGGCTGGAAGCGTCTGCAAGTCATCCAAATTAACTCTTGTCGCCGTTACCTTCAGGCACAAACCATCGCGGACATTTCTACCGTTCAAGGCACCCGAATATCCCCGCTTGCACTCAGAGGTAATCTTTCCCCGTCCGACACCACCCGCATATCCACATTCAATCAAGCACGACCAGGTCCAAAGGCATGGACAACATGGAAAAAATTCCTCTCCACTATCAGCAATAAATACGCCGTTCTTTACCAACCCCTGGGGCATTGGATCGTCGACGTGTCCCAAGTCCGTCACTGGCCAACGACCATTTATGACCCAGTGACAGATTCCCTGTACTCACACTCCCAGGGCGATCAGTACCTGGTCCACGCACGCATCGCCCCGAGTATATTTGTCATCCAACCGACTGACGTAGTACGTAATCCATCAGGTTACCCAACGTCAACACAAATAACAATGGACACTCTTCGACCAACGAAGAATTTCCAGAGCCCGACGCCTCCACCAGGTCGGTACGACACTACAATACTCTCAACTACGATCACAATGCCACTCTGGGAGCACGAACTTCTCCAACACGCAAGGAACCTCACAACAGCACAGGATATCCACCATATCGTCCAATCATGCAACGTGGTAACATGCAGTGATGGGTCAGTTGGCAATGAAGGAGGGACATTTGGATTCATTGTGTCTTCAACTACAGGACAGCGTTTAGTGTGTGGACGTGGCACAGCATCCGGAGCCTACCCGAATTCCTTCCGAAGTGAGGCGTATGGAGTACTAGCTACTCTCCGGTGGATGCATCACGTTTTTCTTCTCTATCCACCAACAAATCCCAAAACCATCCAACACCACTTGGATAACCAAAGTGTCATCAACCGCATCGACAAAGCCAGGAAATCTACCATCGTAGTGCCCAATAACTGTCTTCTATCGGAACATGACATTATCAATGAAATTGTGGCTACCCTCGCACAACTTCCCGTCCAAGTGGACTTCGACTGGGTCAAGGGCCATCAGGACGATGCCACACCCTATCATCGGTTACCCCTCCCAGCCCAACTGAACTGTGACGCTGATCGGGCTGCCTCCCAGCACACGGAGATTACCGACCAACAACAATCCAAGAACGCCGCACTACCTCATTCCCCGAGCCAGTTCACAATCAATAACAAATCGATCACCAGCCACATCAAACAACGCATTCGCGAGGCGGCCACACGGCCCTCATACAATCAATACTTACAGCGCAAGTTCCATTGGGACGAGGAAACTCTTCATGCGGTTGACTGGCCAGCTTTCCAATACATAATCAAAAAGTATCATGATCAAAGAACCACCGTAGTGAAGCACCTACATGGCCTGAGCCCGACTGGACACATTGCACACCGCAATAATGAGTACCTCCCCCATGAATGTCCTGCATGTTCTCAACCCTTTGAGGACAACACACATGTCGTCATGTGTCCCCATGCCAGCAGAGCCACCTGGCAAAACAACACTATGGCAAAAATTTCACAATACCAACCAGACACGTCTGACCCATATCTCCTCGACCTTGCTCGTGAAGGTCTCACAAGATTTCATCGCCAACTAACCCTTCTTTCACCAATCGCTTTCCCAGCCAGATACGCTCACCTCATTGAGGCTCAAAATGCTATAGGTTGGGACCAGCTCTATAAGGGCAGATGGAGCACTGAATGGGATCACTTACAAAAACGGTACGCTCAACGCACCAATAATACTCCTGACCCAACAGCAGAGGTCTCATGGATCATTGGGCTGGGGCGTCTATTGATCGACCAATGGCTTGTGGTCTGGAAGCTCCGCAACGAACAACGCCACGGAAAGGACCAAACTCAACAGAGCCTTCTACGTGAACAAATAGTATATTCAGAACTCCATGATTTATATTCATACAAAGACAGAGTCTGTCCCTCCGACAAGAAAATCTTTCATGCCTCCTTTGAGGACCATATCACAGCCCAGTCCTCTCTCGATGCTCTTGAAGCCTGGATTTTAACATACCGAGAGGCTATATTGGCCAGCACTATTCAAGCACAACGACTAGGGATCAGAAGGAACCGAACAATAACCGAGTATTCGACATTTAACCCCATTGTCCAAGCCCACCAGCAAGCCAGCCCAAGGGCTGGCGTGCTGGGGGGCTAGAGAAATGCATTCCGCGCTCCAGACATGAAGCCCGGGCCGGGTTGGAGGTAGCAATATTTCCTGTCGGATAAAATAGAACTTTAGTTTTTTTTTGAGATTGCGTCCTTAAACATGTCGGCGTACGAGCTTGTGGTCCCATTGCCGTTGTCGTACTTCAAGGGGCGTATCTGGGGGTTGTATGGGAACTTGTGCTCATCGAGGACTCGGGCAATCCAATGGTGCACTTCTTTGTATTTTGCTGCAGTGGTGGAGACGTGGTACTTGTTTTGTTGCATATCATGAGCGACTCGCATAATCGCTGGATTCGTATAAAGGACTTGGTCCAGAAATTCGCCTTTATTTCCTTTCTGAGCGTTCGCATCAACTGGGATATTCATAAGTGGGATGTTGCGATGAGTCTCGATAAAGCGTGCTTGGTGGGCGACAATGTAATAATAACCGCTGGGATCGTCGCGACTAAGGGCGAAGGGGATGAGGTTGTTAAGTTTCTTGTCTGCAATAGCTAGATCGAGGAGGCTCTTAAGCAATTTCCCGTACTTCGTGGGGGTCGAGACCATTATGGCGTAAGTCATAATTTTTTCTTTACCGTCGTGAGTAGCGTTAAGTCGTTCTTTTGTGAAATTGATTGGTAGGGAGATTCCAGTAGTTCCGTATAAAAATGCTCCCGGGAGTTCCTTGCGCCATTTGGTCTTCATCTCCTTGTTGTCGAGTTTCTTCCAGGCATCGGAAATAATCTTGGAGAAACGTTGGTTGAGCATACTCATGTCAGGATGGTCGGGGTGATCGCCCTTTAAGAACCCGTAGTTAAAAGTTTTAACTCCATTCTGGAAACCTCCGGCGTGTTGGCGCAAAAACAAGTTGTGCGGGATCAAGTAGGTGTGCATCAAACGGCGCTTTAGGTCGGATAACTTTGTCAACGATTGCATTTTGAAGCCAAGCAAAACTTTGGAAACCTTGCCATCGGTGTTGTCAACCTGAAATGCTTTCTGGAACTCGTCGCTATCCATTTCCCTATGCTCGTAGAATAACTTGTCCGTAGCGGTGAGAATCACAACGGGAGCGTCATCGTCGGCGG
Source organism: Nitzschia palea (assembly GCA_019593585.1). Lineage (NCBI taxonomy): Eukaryota > Bacillariophyta > Bacillariophyceae > Bacillariales > Bacillariaceae > Nitzschia > Nitzschia palea. The sequence goes on along the minus strand of SWEM01000420.1, from coordinate 10,948 downwards.
CGGCTTTGAGACGGCGAACCAAGTCGTAAAAAATTGCAACGACTGGGATGGTTGCTCCTTCATTTTTCACACCGATTTCCAACCGAAGATCGTACTTGTAAGCGGAGAGTTTCTGGTTAGATAGATCATCATCGGAGGCTTCAGAATGCACAGTGGAGGCAGTCATTGTTCGGTAGTTAGTTTTACGTATCGCAGTACTAAGTTTCTACGGCTAAGTTTTTCGCACTTCTGCGTTTTCCACACGTGGAAAAGTCGTTGGCTCGCAGGAAATGTAAGACGTCTTCTCCAAGCGGATTCTTGGATTCTTCATCCAAGACAATTTGTAGCTTCCGAGCTAGGTCAATGGCCGGTTGAAGCACATTGATATCAAATTCTGACTCCCCGAGTGCAGTATGTTCCCACTCAACCCGATATGTGCAGGCTGCTTTGGTAGCCTTGTCCCGCCGTAGAATGATCCCAAACAAATACAAACCAGAGGCAACTGTTTTCCCGAATGGTGTATAGTCATTGATAGAAAGCCAGTCAGGTCTTTCTGGGCCATCTAAGGGGAAAGCCACTCTCATCATCCGTACAAATGGATCAACAGTTGTTGCTCCTTTTGGGATTACTATTTTATTCCTGAGATTCTTGGTACGTGTTGATGCTGACTTACGTTGTGGTGGCTTGTTTGTTGGTTCTGTCCTTTGTGGTTGTCCTTTGCTCAGAGGACAACTTGTCGACTTCCTGGTTTTTTTCCTTGCCAACTGCTGTCCGCCACTTATTTTTCTACAGCCTTGATCGTAATATGATCATCCATTGCTTTAGTACTTGCTTGGTCCTTTCGCGGTTGATATACACTACCAGTGGTACGGTTGGTTGGGGGTTGCTTCTGCTGTTGCATCTTGGAATCCCAACAATCATAGCACCAATTTGAATCATCAAGCCCCGCCTTTTCATCATGAATGCCACATACAGCATGAATAGTAACCTTGCAGCCTGGACAATGATGACCTGTCGCTCTTGGTAGCTCGGGAAATTGACACCTGTCGCGACATGCACACTTGGGTAGCTGAGCCTCGAGTTCTTGGGAAGGCATACGGGGCTTGGGGGGGCTGCTTCTTGTGCTGCATCTTGGAATCCCAACAATCATAGCACCAATTTGAATCATCAAGCCCCGCCTTTTCATCATGAATGCCACATACAGCATGAGTCCTCAGTGTCAACAGTATCACTGACAAGAGGCACTTGGACTTCCTCTTGAAATATATTATTGGGTAGAAATGATTTCAATTCATGAGCTTGACGTCGTGTCAATCGTTGAAATGGAGAAGGAGTACAACCAACCTTGCAATGGTGACACCATCGGATATTTGGATCCTCTCCATTGGGAAATCCACATTGAGGGTGAATCGGAACATTGCATCCCGGGCACTTATGAGTGGTTGACTGTGGTGTTGGCTTGTTTTGACAGCGGTCCCGGCAAGCACAGAAAAGAAGCTTGGATAGCTCTTTCTTTGTACCACCACCATGAGCCATTGCTGTGTTTCCAATTTGGCTGTTGGACCTTCTTCATGCACACACACAGCCCCTGTTTGACTGTCTTCACACACACAAATTAAATTGCGGCGGTAACTGAATTGTTATCACAGCCAGAAAGTATCACACAAAAATCAGGAAGAAGCAAGCTTCCGCCAAAGAGTAGAGTATCGTTGTGTTGTGCTCGAAAGTGCAATGCGTTTGTGATTGATTGTCGCCCTACAGGTAGTTCTTTGTCATCGTTGTGAATGAGAAACGATTTTGCAGGTTTTACCTCTCCCCGTAGAACTTACGATGCGGAGGTTGGTAGGGTGAGTCGGTTGGACGGCTGGGGGGTGCGTAAAATGTACCAACCAGCGCATCGTAGAGCCTACGGCGAGCGCACCCCCTGTGTGGAAAAAGAGTGTCCTGACAAGAGCGGTCTTTCTGCTCCAGCCTCGCAAATTGTGACCGCACCCTTGAAAAAAGATACGGTCCCAGCAAATCCTACGAGGTCGAAAATAAAAAATTGCGGCAACGGGTGTATATACACATATAGTCCTGAAAATGTCATTTTGCGAATCACATGGGATTTCGGGCAATAAAGAAGGACGAAACTTTCGTCCTTCTTTAAGAAGCAAGTTTTTAACGGTTTTGGAATTCCAAGAAAAAGAAGGCCGAAACTTTAAGCCTTCTTTTACCCTGGTACAAAATGTTCCTGTAGCGTCCTACGTAAACACCATCATAAAGAAGGACGAAACTTTGATCCTTTAATATTGCGTTAAGAAAAGGGTTAATATTACCGGTACCCCGACCCCATCATCGTTTTGAACAACTCCATTGTCACAGTTAATTCAGCAATCCACCTCCATGATAAGCAGATCATGTCAATTGTATGTTTGCTCCCTGTCATACCTGGTGAGTTCTGGAATTGTATCCGATAATGTGCATCTCATTGTTCCAGATTCGTCCTAACCTCTTGTCACAATCCCATTTCATGTCGTGCTGTTCCTGGCAATTTTGGTGTAATTTGTGATTACAACTACGGAATTATCGCTGAATAGCATACCAGTCATGATATTTCAGTAATTGAAACCCACGACTTTTTGATCGGGCCATACTCCTCCACACGAGGCGTACTACGGGAAATGCCGCTTGTTATTTTGAAATGAGTTGACAATCAAAAGCCCGGCACGAGTAAGTTTAAACATTCTTGCTATGAAAAATTGCCTCTTTGGCTTTTGTTGGACTGGTTTTTTGTCGTTTTTCGAGAGCACTTCCTTGCCCTGTCAACGTTGGGTAGTGTCAAAATTGAACCATCTGGGGAACCCCCATTTCTGAGTACGGCTTGTTCAGAATTAATCAGCAATGCTGAGGCATGATTCAAACTTTGCCACATTATTTCGTATAAGTATGGGTTGGTGTCCGCAAGATTGGTCATCTGTTGGAAAAGTGGCAACATGTTGTTGTACGCACCCCCTCCCTGCGAGATGGCAATTTTATTTCTTGCAGTTGATGAGTTGTTGGTCGATTTATACTGATGGTCATGAGTGGTTCAGTATCATCGTCATTGCCTACAGTGTCAAAGGGTCCCTCCGTGGAACTCTCATCGGCCTGCTGTGCATATTGGGACAAATTTTCCTCGTGTTGTACTGGTTGTGACATGTTCAAGTCAGTCCCTGCTTGTTGAATCCGTCCTTCATCTGTTGCCCTTGTCTGGTCCTCTGAGTACCAATGGTGACCCGGTTGCAGCATTGCATTTCCTCCACTAGGTGCATACGTGAGATGCCAAGTCCTTGCACGTAGGATCAAACCTGGGGCATCACCCGTTCCGATGGCGAAACGATTCTCTGCAACACCCACTGGTGGTCCTGGTGGCTCATTGTTGAGGCAGTCTTGGAAAATTTTGGTGATGTTTTCAAATCCTGGCTTATTGAAATACCTCAGGTAGTCAATACGGCCTCTTACGATGCAATCTTGAGGACTCGGAATTGATTCTCTCACTTTGTAGCAGTGGCGACAAGCCCAACCAAACCTCTCGAAGAGCCCGCAACTGCACATAAGATAGTCACTTCCATTGAATTGAGCAATCTTAACAATTCGCACCCATGCAAACTTTGGTATCATGTAGCCCATGAACTCTGCTCGTGCAGTCGGAGTGTTTGAGTAAGCTTTGTACTCCCGTCTGAATACCCAGAATGTGCCACTGTCGATACGGTAACAATAATAGTGGACTCTTGCATTGTACTCGGAGAGCAATTCCTCTGCAACATTTTCAAGAATCGAATCAAATAGCTTGGTTTTGTATTCCTCTTGAGGCTTCACTCGTTGATGATCGTGCATTTTGGCATTCTTCACATTCTTATTCCTCAACCGCAACGAGTCCAAGTTTTGAATTGCCTTGGTTGATTCATCAAGTGCCATGTTGGGCCTAACACCTGTTTTCGAGTTCTTGCTCTTCAAAATTCCTTGTTCGCTTTTGTTTGGCACCATGCAGCTTTATCAGAATACAGATTAAATCATTTGCCTTGCGAGTACCACTCACCCTTCAGTGTTACTGGTGGTACGCAGGTTGAACGATCTTGTTTTCAATCGCTTAGCATAAACGAACTTAGACGCATGAGGTGCAATTTTGCTGTGGATGAATGTTGCCCAGCGGTCACATAACTCAGGCCCCAGATGTCCTATTTTCCTTGGAGATGTGTCGTCATCTGCCACTTCTGATCTCAGCCATGCCATCAAAATAGTGTAGGATTTATTGAATGACTCATACGTTTCCACGTGCGATGACCAGGAGTATATCCATCAGATTACAACACTTTGGTAGATTTCACCGATGGGTCCTAGCAACCTTCCTTTGAGACCTTCTTTGCCAAGTTGGCGATCCACAAGATGATAAATGCATAAGAAGTGTTCTGTTTGATACCAAGGTGAGTCCCGTTCCTGAGATAGTATCACCAGTGGACCATATTGTTTCTCTTCTCCATCAGTGCAGACTGCCTGGTTGCGTTGCAATGCCTCCTTCCCAAGAAGTTTTGGCATTGCTACACCAAACGACCAAGCATATGCCCAACGTGCAACACATGGAAGATATGCATGGTAATGCGTCATGGTCTTGTTTGTGGACATCTTCAATGTTGCCGACTTCAGGGGTCTCTGCTCGGCATTTGTGCCAAAGGTGACATCAACACCCCATGCTTCGGGAAAGCATGTTGCCAATCTTCTCTGCTCGTCGGATACCCAGGCAACACCAAGCAAAAGCTTTTTCTCGCCATCTTCTGATCCAACAGTCAATGCACTTAGTACTCGCTCTGTGTGTGCCTTTGTTGTGTCTGTTTCGCCAACAGTAACAAGATTTGCTGTTTGAATTATCTCGGAGGCACACTGACCATTCGTCTGAGCACTTGACATTTCCAGATTCCTGAACTGGAGCCTGTTTCGAGACTGTAGGCCTCTTTTCTTGTGCACCGTGACAAGAGCCTCACCAATGTCTACATTTGCAAACAGGGCACAGTATGACAAGTCTTTCTCATTTTGCAAGTAGTTGAATAACCGCTCAGCAGGTGTCAGGTTGACATTTGTCAAAGGAGCTTCTGGATTACCATTGGCTTGTCGTTCCGACCGCTTCAATGCCTCTAACTGAGATGGTGTGAAAAACACCTGGGCATGCTGACAAACAAGTAGTTGTGTTGCAGAGCCACAGCCTAAGTGGACATTCATCGCATTTACTGCAAGTCTAGTACTTTCTCTGCCATGATGCCACAGAAAAAGTTGTACCTCGTCAGCACCCTTTTGAAGATGACCATGGTGGATCATGTTTCCATGGAACACATACCAACGTCCATCATCGCTTGTTTCACCACCAGATTCCCACTTCAAAACTATTTCAAAAGGGCATTGCAGTTCTCCCTCTTTGGGTCGAACTGTTTTGCTGTTTCTTTGTTGGAAAGGTTTAGTATATTTGTACCCTGACCCGGGATGTACCATGATTGGTCCATCATCCCGTCCTAGGTCTTGTCTTGCATTCTGTACCTCTTGGGTTTTCCTTGATTGCTGAGACCTGTATTGCCTACCACGGACACACTTAAGGGTTAACTTTCCGTTGATTTTATCCCATCCTTTACTCCTGATTTCAATACCTGCTTGAGCACATGCTTGTGCAAACAATGGGACAACATGATGCCTTCGATAACCCATGTCATTCCTATTGTAGGCTTTTGTCAAGTAGTATCGATTACTCTTTTCCTCCATAAACTTGTGTCGGTAGGTTGATGAAGGAATTTCATCGACTATAGTAACCAAGTTGACATTACGGGGGTCACCGTCCTGGCCTTTCTGCAGCTCGACCAAAATCTCAGGTGGTTTCCAGATTTCAAGTTCGTGTACTGCATCTGCCAACCTGATGCAATGAGCAGACTCCATGGTTGCAGGAAGCCAGCAGTATGGTTGGAGACTTCCGAGATGCATCAAATGCAGAGCAAGTCGATAGAAGGAAACAGAGGTGAGTCCAATCGAGCAGCAATGCACAGTACAACAAAAATGATTCAAACACACGTACCACCAATAGCAAGAAGCAAGCAAGTGAAAAAAGCCGGTGTCACAAACAATAGCAAGCAAGAAATATGTGTGGAGCAAGTCCTCGATAGTACCGGTGGGTCCAATTGAATGGCAATGCACACCAGTACCAGGTAGCGGAATGTGGTCACCGGAGGCCAGAAGAAGGTCGCGTTGTCACAAACAATAGCAAGAAATATGAGCGGAGCAAGTCCTTGATAGTACCTGGAAATGGAGGTGGGTCCAATACCAGTACACCAGTACCAGGTATGTCAGAGGATGCGTGTGGAGCAAGTCTACAGTACCTGGAAACAGAGTGAGTCCAATTGAACAACAAGCAATGCACCACAGTAAAACAAAGATGATTCAAATGCACGTACCAATACTACTAGAAAGCAAGTGCAAACGTGCAAACAGTTGTAGCTGGTGGACACTTGGAAGAAGCAAGGAACGGAGGTCGAATGGAGGCAGTGACAATGGTGCGTTTTTCTTGTACCAAAATGATCATAGCGTGGTGGTGCTCCACGGCATCGCGGAGAAGGGTCGTCATCGTGATTGAAAATTGAGCAGTCACGTCTCAAATTTACAGTAAATTTGAGCCGATATATATGCCCCATTGCTCAAATTTACAATTTCAGACCTTCGTACATGTACTCTATGATGAAACCATGATACCTACTAGGTTACCACTTCCTATTGTCCTGTACGTTCGTCAGTCGTCAGGCTGTCATTCGGTTTTTTTTCTGGCGCGCGCCGGCAGGTAGCTAAAAAGTTTTAGGGCTGTATAAGGTTTCCCGATTGGACTCGGAGCAGGCTGGTGCGATCCGGCCGCCTCGTCAGTAACGGTCACATCGGAATTCAATATACACTGTCAATAGGGATAAACGTACCTGTACGATTGTGACAATAATGACGTATGCTCACACGGACCTTGCCTCACCACCACCAAAAAAGTTCCACCGGAGGAACGACCATGACCAACAACCCGAGGCATCTTGTCTGAGGCACAAGTACAAGTACCAGGTTTCGGTTCACATATACTGTACTTGCACCCCAACATAACCTCACCTTCGCTGACCACGAACAATGGTGAAATTACAACAGTTTGGGGGGCGAAAGAGCGCCTTACTCTTCGTTCTACATGTACTCTTTCTACTACAGGTCGTGACGAGAGCCTTGGAAGATGCAATAGCCATGGCCGACAGCGATACAGATACAAGTGCAGGTGCAGGTGTAGACACAGCGAGCCCAGCGATTGTTGATGAGATGACGGCAAATTCGGATACAAACTCAAACTCAAAATCCAACAGGATTCCTAACGCACCGGAAGAAAGCGATGCCTTTGATGCACAAGATCACAACGATTGGGGTACTTACTACGATCCCAAGAACATGTTTTGTGGTCAGTACGACTGCTACAAAATTTTGGGTTTCGATTACGAAAGCTACGGTCGAGAGAAACCTACTACGAAAACAATCACCAAGAGATATCGAGCACTATCGAGAGAATGGCATCCAGACAAGTCCAAGCACAAGGATGCCAAAGAGCGATTTGTGGTAAGTGATATCAGCTGTTTTTGACAATGAAGCAGGATAGGATTGGGTCGTCTCTTTCATCACACTCACCTCGTGCATCATTTCATGACCATGAAACATAGAAAATTGCCCGAGCCTATGAAGTCTTGACTGATGTACAGCAGCGAAAGGAATATGACTTTATGCGCTACAATCAAGAAGCTTATTTCCAAAAGTATGGTGCCTCAGTATTGTTCAAGTATGCTCCCAAGACTGATACGGTCCTCGTGCTCATTGTTTTATTGCTTTTCGCCAATGGATTTTCTTGGATGGCTCAGAGGCAAAGATGGCAACAGGTTGCCAATCGTCTCATTCAAGCAACACTAGAAGATTGGACTCCTAGCCAAGGAGGAACGCAAGAGTCAAAGCTATTGCGAGAACAGGCATTAGAACGACTTCAAAAGCTCGAGGCTGAAGCTCAAGCTCAAAACGAATCATCCAAGAAAATTGCCATAAAAACAAAAAAGGCAGCCAACAAGCTCGCTGCGAAGGAAAAGAAAAAGCAAGAACTTGAAAGGCTGCGGCCGATTGTAGTAGAACTGGTGGAACAAATGCACGATTTTGGAGCCGGCTTTCACAAACCAACCTGGAGAGACTTATTGATTGTACGAATGGCCTTTTGGCCATACTATATTGCTACTGGCACGATATGGCAGGTCAAATACTTCGCACGACGACTACAAGGGTTGGAATTGAACGACGAGGAACGTCAAGTCTTGACAGAACGAGCCGTTGGTCCGGTGGCATGGGAATTGGCTTCTGAGGATGACAGAATGGAAATGATCAAGAGAGAACTCTGGATCATGGAGAATTTAGTTGAGTGGAAAGAAGAGCAAGAGGTCAAAACTTGGTCTAAAGCTGATCAGAAAGTGTATGCCAAGGTGAAAAAGAAGTCACCTTTCAAAGAAGAATAAGACTTGGTCGGTAATTTTTAGCTGCGCAACACGATCATTTGGTGACGCTGTCCCTCACCTACCCTTGGGACCGGGAACACTAATCTGTCCTAATGGGCCAACTATTTGATCGAACGTGCAAATGGTCGTATCTCTGTATTTACTGTTACCTTGCATGGTCACTGCTACTGGTATTCATTCTTCCTTAAACCTGACATTTTGGTAGCCCAATGCTCATTAAATTTGTCTAGCTCACTGTTTCACCCAACAGTGGTATCAATAGAGCTAGACAAAGAAGACACAACCAGCAGTGTATATTCACCGCTGTCCTCCGTACCGCACAGCAGTGGGTGAAATCCTACGTAGTGTCAACGACTAAAGTCAGCCACCTATAGCCAGCCAGTACGTAGTAGGCGCAGTACGGATAACGACGATACTAGAGTTCCGATAGGAAAAGTTATGCTGCTCTCGCTCGTGCTCGTATCACCACGAACCAAACCTAGATGTCAAAAAGTCCCTCCGGGCCACACAATCACTTCTTCTCCTTCTGGCAATCCCCAGCACTTGTCAATAGAAGTAACTGGTATCTCTTGGAAGATGTCTGGACTGTTACATAGTCCCATGGGCAGGTGTAGATACTCATACTTGCCCCAGGGCAGTACTATTGTACAATACCTTGCTGAATTGGGCAACAATTCAATGTGGTAATAGCCCATGTTCAAGTCCAGTGACGTTGCGTACCTAAACCCTTCGAGTTTCTGTAGCATGTCCTGTATTTTGGGGATAGGGAATGCCTTGCGCTTTATCCGTTTGTTGAGTTCTCGTAGATCTGCTATGGATCGGAGAGTACCATCTTTTTTAGGGATGATAAATGCTGGAAAGCCCCATTCAGAATGCTTGACCTTGCGAAGTACTCCATAGGAGCACATTCGGTCTATTTCTTCTTTGAGCTTCTTCTCTTGTGAATATGCAGATAGCCACAGATGCAGCTGGTGACTAGCACCTGGTGGATCCGAGAGGCAACTGGTGCACCCGGTGGACAGGATTTGAACCAGCATTAGAACCATACCTGGCTGAGGTAAGTCAATCCACAAAGCCGGTAGAAAGGAGAAACAGGCACATCATTGACAAGGAAGAGGCAACGGGCTTGATCGGTCGGTAACGGTCGGATTCGTTGAGTGCCTTGGTGCAGAGGCTCGTGGTTAGCTTACTCTTTCATCTTTAACGAGATAGATCTATTGTTGTTACCCTATTACCTGTTGTTACGGCAGCATTTATTCTGTTTATCAGTACCCAGTCTCATCAGGAGCTAGGTAGGCAGGCAAAAGTACAGCGGGAGTGTGTTGGCGTTTCTAACTGCTCGAGACCAGAAGAAGACCAGTGGGTCTGTGAGGTAGGGAACAACCTCAAGGAAAACAACAATGGCAGAAGAAGACAATCAACTCACGCCATTTGGGCAGACATTGAGTTGGATTGGATACAATGATGCACAATAGTGTTTGAGGAAGAGTTTGGCGATCTGCCAACCTTGGGCAGCGCCACAAGGTCCGAAATTGCAGACGTTTTGAAAACGTATGCGCAGAGGACTGTCGCACAAGGACGAATCATTTCAGGGCTCGTCAAGACCAAGCGAATGCAGGCCCTGGCCCACTGGGTTCAGGATTTTAAAAGAGTGGGAGAAGAAGTCAACCTCGATGAATTCAACGAAGGAGATCTTCTCAAAGAGATACAAGCGTCCGCCGAGAGAGCTGCTGCAAGGGAGGCAGACAAATCGACGGCGGAAGCTCGTGCAAAGGAAGCATCACCGGGGAAGTTATCTTCTGAGAAAGACTGGGAAAAGTGGGAGACAAAGTTGATCAACCAACTTTCCATCCTACATGGAGTCCTGGAAGTTCCTTTGGTGTATGTGATCAGAGAACAAGAACCTACAGAGGAGGAAGAGTTCTCATCTTTCACGGAAGAATGCATTGCAAAATGCCCAGTGGAAGGTGCATTCTTTGAAGCCGATGCCAGAACGGTTCACCAGTTAATCAAATCGTACACCACTGGCGAGAACTCCGAGGTGTGGGTGAAGAAAATCCGTCGCCACCAGAATGGTAGGATGGATATGGAAGCACTTCGTTCTCACTACAGAGGCGAAGGGAATCAGAGTAGGCGCATTACCGACGCTGAAAGCATGAGAGACACACTCCACTACAAGAGTGAGAGTGCCATGCCTTTTGCTACCTTCCTAGCAAAGGTACAGAAGATGTTCAACATCTATGATCAGATCGGAGAGCCGTATTCTGAGCCGGCTAAACTCCGCTTCCTATTCGACAAGGTTCAAAGTCCCGACTTGAAGCATCCATTGGAGGCGGTCAGGACGGTGGCGAGTATGAACCCAGATGCTTTTACATTCACCTCGGCTGCGAATCACTTAGCATCATCAGTGA
>SWEM01000041.1:0-109965 GCA_019593585.1 Nitzschia palea | reverse complement strand
AAACAGATCTTTCGATTGGTGCAATTGTGACCACAGAATTCGGTTTTGTAGGCTAGAAGAGGGGATTACAGTAGTAACTAAATTTAGTCGAAACAGCTAAATTTAGTCGGCCTGTCCTTAAGTCGATTTTAAAAAGAGAGCGTACATGTAGTCGGCCGTGATGCCCCAAATCATTGGGCTTTTCCGCGGCTGCTCCGAATCCGGGTATCCCCGCGCCACTTTTTGAAAATGGAGACCAGGTGTCCAGTGTCGAGCGCGCTCATAATAAAAAGGGATGCCAGCGTACCTGGTACGTGTACCCAAGTACCTACCGTAATCCCACGTCGAATTGGGGTTGGCGCATTTTCTCCCCGACGGCATGACATAGATACTTAGTTTATCTACCAGGATACTTATCTCAACTTGATTTAACGTATTTACGTACTGACGCAATGGCGAGAATACCTGTACTAGGTACTTGCACTGGTACCTGGTACAGGTTGATGGAATGATATTTGATTTTCAATTGTCCCAAGTAGCAAGACAGGAGAAGGAAAACAGAAAGCAATCAGTAATGATTATCAGTGATATTTGACTGTATACTGCATCCAATGAATTACCCTAGGTAGGTGCAACAATAAGTTCCTGGCGAGTCCTGGATGTTCCGTTTGCGCTTCAAGCACATATACAACTAATCATAAGTCTGAAAAGATATCTTGCCCGAAACAATGAGTGACAATCGACTAATAGTTAAACCAATAACTGATTGAAAAACTGTGTTGCTAGTTGCGCTATCAAGTTTACCACTCGGTACCTGCTTGTTGGTCACCTTCCCACGAGGTGCCGTAGGTAGCATCACCTCCCTCAAAGGCAGTTTCGCCTGCTTCAATGGGGACCTCGGTATCAATGCCTTCAGCAACGGCATCGTCATATACAGGGGCAGCAGCAGCGACATCGTCAACCTTTTGCGCTTGCTCGTCCTCAGTCTTCTTCAACTCCTCAACATCACGGTGGAAAAAGAGATCGACAGGAACATCCCAGTCTGAAGCTCGGCTGACCGATCCTCGCAAACGAAGAACCTCACGAGCCAAGAGCCAGTAGAGAAGACCGATCGAGTATTTACCCTTGTTGTTGGCAGGAATGGCAACATCGATGAATTGAAGTGGCGAATCAGAGTCGCAAAAGGCAATGACAGGAAGGTTGACATAAGAGGCCTCCTTGACAGCTTGAGCATCTGTGCGAGGATCGGTGACAATCAACAAACGAGGTTCGCGGAATTGCTTGGTGATTTGGTTGGTAAAGGTACCAGGAGTGAAGCGTCCGGCAATGGATTGAGCTCCTGTGTAGTGGGAGAATTTGAGGACGGCACGCATACCATAGGGACGAGCGGAAATGGCAATAACATCCTCAGGGTTCTCAATGGCGACAATCACACGGGCAGCCAAGACAATCTTTTCCCAGGTCTTGCCAATGTTCAAGATGTGAACACCATCGTTTCGGCGGCGCCAAATGTACTCTTGCATGGAAGAGTCAGAGTTGCGGGTTCCGGTGTGGACACCAGCAGACAACATCATCTGGATGTCCTCCTCCTTGGGCTGGAGGATAGCGGGAAGGGAAGCAAAGGCGGCCATGGTTCACAATCAAAAGTAATTAATTTACTGCAGGTGGTGGAAAGGAAGAGCGACGCTAGTCTGCTCTTCTTCCTGTCTCATCACCAGACGCCAGACACATCCCACCACTGCCACTCGCAGGAAAAACTGGGAAAGTGGTAACCGGTAAATTTGAGGTCATTCAAGTCCAATTGGTCATGTCAGTCGAACATGGTGACGGGTATATGCACAGACGAACCAACTTGCCTCCAATCAACCAACAACTAACAGTAAAGGAATTTTTATTTGTTCTGGAAATACCGACAGTACTCGAAGGGAAGAATACTACTTTCTTGCATCCTCCATTTCGACTACCAAAGAGAAAATTCCTTAACATCATTTGATTATACCAACCATGCCCAAAGCCAAAAAGATCCGTTCGTCAGCTCTTCAATCGCAAAAGGCCAGACATGAACCATTAGGACAGGTGATTGAGGGTGATGAGATTCGTGGAAAATATGCGGCACCTATTCGTGTGGGACGCAAAAAACGAGATGCTTCTAGTAATAAGGACGAAAATGGAGAGTATTTGGATCCCAAGACGAGTCAAAAAATTCTCAAACTTACCGAAGAACAAGATATGGAAATTCTAGCTGAAGAACAACAACAAGAGTTTTCTTTGAGAAAGCAGCAGCAGCAAGTGCGATCAAAACGTGGTCAACCAATCGCGAACCTTGACAGTGACGAGGAGGATGAAATCGAAGACGAGGAAGACGTTGTCGTTGATGAGGATGATGAGTAAGTATCTGCTCTGCTTCATTCGTTACACTTGTTTCCTGGTTTCTAATTACTGTGTCATCAGTTACATTGAAAATGACCAAGGATATATCAACGTCAAGGATGGCACGTTAGGTCTATCGGCTCAGGATGAAGAGATTCTTGCTTCCTTGAATCAGAACAACAATTACGAAGAACGACAGACATTGGCGGATTTAATCATGGGAAAAATTGCTGAAAAGGAGGCCGAGAAACGAGGTGACGCATTGGAAAACGATGAAGAAGAACTTCCACCATTGCCGGATAAAGTCGTTGAAGTGTACACGGATATCGGAAAGATCCTCAGTCGATACACTTCTGGCAAATTACCCAAGGCCTTCAAAGTGATTCCGAGTTTGTCGAATTGGGAACAAATCTTGTACCTGACCCGGCCTGATCTGTGGACACCCCATGCCATGTTCGCAGCAACACGTATTTTCGCATCGAACTTGAATCCAAAAATGGCACAACGCTTTTACAACCTCGTCCTGTTAGATGCAGTAAAAGCCGACATTCAATCCAGCAAGAAGTTGAATTATCATTACTACATGGCTTTGAAAAAAGCAGTGTATAAACCAGCAGCCTTTTTCAAAGGCATTCTCTTGCCGCTGTGCAGGGACCAATGTACTCTTCGTGAGGCGGCGATTGTGGCATCAGTATTGCAACGAGTTTCCATTCCTGTCCATCATTCTGCAGTGGCGATCCACAAACTTGCACAAATGACAGAATACAATGGTGCTGCTTCGATATTCATCAAGACACTACTGAACAAGAAATATTCCCTCCCCGCTCCTGTTATTGCTAGTTTGGTGAAACACTTTGCCAGCTTTATCGAAGATGATCGAACTCTACCTGTGTTGTGGCATCAAGCGTTGTTAGTCTTTTGCCAACGCTACAAAAATGAAGTCAAGGATCACGCGCGTGAATCACTGAAAATCGTCATGAAGAAGCACTTTCACCACAAGATTACTCCCGAGATTCGACGTGAACTATTTGGTGCACAAGCATACAAGGACGAAAGAAGCGTGGCAGCTGCCAGTGAAGCAATGTTAGACTAGTGACTCTTTTAGCATCTCATTCATTAGCATATGAGCTTTCTAGGGAGCGCAGCAGTTTTCCAAAATAGATTCTCGTAGGGATGGACTCACGCAATTGTCGTCCAGATAGACATCACAAAACGCCTTGGCAAGTCCTGAACTGACCACAGCTCCCTGCTCCTTTCCATCGACTGAAACTTCTACACCAGTTTCTGGGGAACAATCGAATTGCAATACAGTACCCTTTACTGCTGCACCCTTCTCAGACACACCAGCAAAAATGAGAGATTTCAAATCGTCAACCTCGGAGGAAGACGAGTGGCGTGGTGCGACTGACTCGGCTATTGCCGATGCCATCTTTTCGGCGCCAACTTTAAAGTTCATTTTCAAAACAAAGGAAGTTTCATTTGCTTTTGCACCTTCAAGAAGAACAGAAAGTGCCTGCTTTCCCTTGTCTGCCGTTCTGGAGATGGTTGATAGGGATTCTCGAACATCATCCGAGCCATACATTCCAACAGAATAAACCTTAATGGGGCCCTTCTTGCGTACTCCGACGCCAAACAAATTCAGCTCTTTCAGTTTGGAGGCAAAAGATATGCCTGTTGCGCCATCAGTCATGGCGTATGCGGATGGACTCGTCCATGTTAGGAACAACAACACGAGGCCCAATAAACAGACACAGCGCAGAGGGTGGTTGTGATTCCTCATCGTAACAAGGCTTTGTCGGGAACAGTGATGTTTGGCGAGTTGACGGTGAAAATCGAAAAAAAAATTTTTTTACTGTTACATCTGATCTTCGATTCCGTGGACTCCAAGTCTCCAATCAAATCAAAACTGGTGTCATCGGCACTCTGGCGTATCTTTGCGGAGGTTCGTTTCAACTACCCGAAGATCCTTGTGATGTGTGAGATCGACTGATATGAGCACAGGTACCGAGGTAAAATTTAACTTTTGACTACTACCGGTTGTAAGCATAGAAGTCCTTTAAAAATAGTACCACAAACGGAACGAGGCTATCACTAATAGCGAGAAATTAGTTGACTTACAGTTAGAACATTCTCAGGGCTTGCAGCAATTTTCCAGGCAGCTTTGTCGAAGCGAAGGGGATACTGCCTTTCCATCAAGGTAAACCCCACAGAATGCCTCTGCCAGTCCTCCACTTGAGATGTGTCCAAGATTCTTGCCATCTAGGGAGACTTTAACGCCTCCTTTGGAACAATCGAATTGCATAGTGGTGCCTTTCGCCGTACTGCCCTTCAAGTTAACCCCATCACATAATAGTTTCTTCAACTTAGCAACATCAGTCGAACCAGAGAATCTAGAGGATATGGAATCAGTGATTGAAGACGCAACCTTCTCGGCACCAACTTTGAAGTTGAAATTCAACAGGAACGTGACTGGTCCTTTCTTGGCTCCTTTCAAAAGCGTTTCTAGCGCTACCTTCTTCTCAGACTTGGCGGATAACTCACTCAAGCTCTTCTTAAGTCCACTACTCCCATAGCATGCCACGGAATACACCTTGATGGGTCCTTTGTTTCGTACTCCAACTCCGAAAACTGGTAACCCTCCCGATTTATCGGCAAACTTAATCCCGGTGGCTGGATCTGTAATAGCATTGCTATTTCCAGCAAACAGGCCACATATGGTGACAAATGGAGCCAAGAAGGAAAAGAATTTCATCGTTAAAAGTTCCAAGAGAAATGGGGCACTGAAGAAGTAAAAGCTGTGAGAGGACAACTGATGAGAAGCGGGTGCTTGGTAGTTACTAGTTATATGTCGTCACGAATGATGTGATGCATGATCGTTGGCAACACGCGTCGCCAGGACCTTATACTGTAGATCTTTGACTCAGCTGACTACGTTGCAGATTCGACACCTCCGGGTACGTGATTCTACCGGTACAAGTGGTACTGTGTGCCTGGTACTTGGAGCAGAAATTGCGACTATATATGTATAGTTCCATTTTACATTAGGCATGACGCTTATCCCTCACAATTCTCACGGCTAGAATGGAGTGAGGCGCCACATGGCGTATTTATTAATGACTTTATGAATGATGGTTTTGATTTTTAGTATTTGCCAGGTACATGGGTCATGATCCCTCCCTCTTGGAATTTATGTACGTACTGGACGGGAAGAGGAACTTCCTTTCTCTCCCACGGATGCATATCATCGCCTTGGGGGACAGAAATGCAGACATCATGTGATTTGGTAGTCACGAAGTTCGACGATGTCATCGCTTCACGGGTCAACCAAACGGTAACACCTTGTGTTGAATCAATCGAAAAGGTTGGACAGAGCCCAGTCACTTGGAGACCCACATTCGAGCAACCCACAACCTCACAAGTGGTTATAACTGTGTCGAAGATGACGTTGACGTCTGAACTGTTTTCAATTAGGATAGCTTTCATTTTTCGCCCATGGATGTGGATGTTCACACCATGACTGTTTGTGACATGAACGCGTTGCCTATTATCACAGACATGGATCATTTTGTCGTTCTCCCCATTGCCATTTTGCTTCCATTGATTTCCAATTACCCACGTTTTCTCATTTTCGTGGTACTCGATGTAGGGTTTTGGAAAATTCCCTCGACTCAGCATTTTCCCCTTAGTTTTGTTGGATTGTAATCCTGAATGAGAGGTTGGAACCTTCGATGATGGACCCAATCTTTCTGTTTTTGTCTTGACATCCTTTTCTTTGCTAGTAGACAGAATTTTGTCTATCTTTTCAGGATCCAATTGTTTCTTGTTGTTTCGCCATTTCTTTAATGACAACAAACTCGCAATGGACCAACTGTCATCGTCGCGACTCATAGTTGGTGGTATCGATTCTTTTGAGTCTTGATGGCCATAATAGCGATGTTGTTGGATTGGTGAATCACAGTCTTCCCTCTCATTGTTCTCCTCATCGTCTTCCGTTTCGATTTCCCGTTCCTCCCGAGAATCCCATGACACAGAATCATTCGTTGATTGTTTGGGGATTGGTCGCGGTGGCAGATCCTTTCGTTTCCTTTGGAATCCATGGTTGATGGAGATTGGTGGTTTCCGGGGCTTGGTCAAGCCATGAACAACAGTGTTTTCGTCATCCAGCCGTGAAGGGGTACTTCCCTGCGGCTCATGTTTCCCTGTTTGATGTTTTCGGTCTTGATCCTCGCTTTCATGCGATCTAGAGCCTGTACTCTCGTGAGCATTCGATGATTCTGACGACATTTCCTTTTTTCCTGTGTTCACATCCTTCTTGTCCCGATCTCCGAAAAGCATCGTTTTGAGCGATCCAGATTTCCCACGGGATTGTCCTGCGCTGTCAGCATCGGAATGTGAACTGCTTTGTGATGCATGATGGTCTACTCTTCCATGAGACTTTCTTGACTGCCTTTTTTGTGGTGACGCCCTTACAATTTCGAAACTCGGTTGTCTTGTTGCAGAGATTTGACTGGCAGTCTCAATAATCGACATGCCGTCTTCATGGTTTTCAGTTATACTAACGACGATATCAGACGGTGGGGGCTAAGGTCAAATCAATAGGGTTAGATTCGCAGTGTGGCTGAATGTAACGCGTCGACATCGTTGAACTTACATCCTGCTTTGTCGCCTTGCTCGTGACGTTTGATTTTGTTTTTTCTAGAGCACTTTTTCTTGAGTCCACGGTTTCTGCATCAGCAAGTGCACCCTCCCGTGATGTCTTTGTTGGTTCTTCGGAATTGTTCCGTGAGGCCGTGGTCTCTTGAGTGGCAAGTTTTCCTCCTCTATCAACACCTTGTCGTAAGCCGGCGCTTTCCCTATTGGTAGGCTTGCCACCCCTGACAACAGATCTGGTTTCTTGAGCACTTTGTCTCGAGTCCACGGATGACCCGATTCCATCATTCGTGACGACACCAGATATTCCACCTTTGATATAAGCTTTCAGGATGGAACGAACCTGTCGATTGACAGCATTTCTTTTGCATTTTTCCAAAATTTGTGGATCCTGCAATGAAGTGACCCATAAAAGGAATGGAACAACCATGATGTCTACCAAAGCCCCCGTGTGGCACGCATAGTACAAAGGGATGTTATCGAACTCATCTTTGGCCATCCAATCGACTTTTCCGGTGGCCTGTAATTGTTTCAAGGCGTTCAAGTCGCCACGCTTGGCCGCTCGCCATGGCGTATCGTCATGAAGCATGGACTTGGTGGACTCGCTGCTCAACAAGGATGCTGAATCAAACTCAAAGAGTGGCTTGACCACACTTGGTCTGGACCACTTGCTTATTATGGACTCGCCCTCGTCGTTAGCGCGATTGGAAGCTGCTGGGGCTCGATTTGGTCGTTTTGTAGCTCTCGCCCTGGAAGATGAATTACTGTGTGCAGTCATAACCGACTCTTGATCGATTTCTCTACGAACTCCAATTTTCACCTTTGCTCTCCGTTCTGTTGAAATTTCAGGGTAATCATCGTCGCTTCGAAACGATGACGAGTGCCGTTCGAATATAGATGTCTTATTCCTCATATCGGCAAGGCCACGCAGTCTTGGCGGTCTAGTAACTCTAGCCTGATCCATCCCAGAATCCAAAATTTCTTCAGTCCCCCCCCTGCAATCAATCTCCCCTCTGTCGAGCAGTCCAGTTGTGAATTTCCAAAGGATATATTGTGGTGAAGGCACGGAACGGTTCCACTGGTGGGAGCGTTGCAGTATGCCGACAGCCTCGTTTCTCCAACCACATATTAATGCTTAAAATTGCCTAGAATTGTATCTACGGACTCGAGAATGTCCATTCAATAGTACTTAAGCGGTGGCCGTCAGTTGGCGAGAATAATTGGCATCACAATACTCCTTGGTAGGTACGTAGGTACTAGCTACTTATAGTCATCGGTATCTACTGTTGGTAGAAATGATATTACATATTCGTTGCTGGCAGTATCCAGAAGGCCAAAGGATACCGGTACTTCGAGAACTCACCCATCAATCAACCGGTGAAAAGGAGAATACGCCCTACCAGGTACCGGGGTACCGGTATGCTGGATGCTGGATCATTCGAAGAATACAAGTAAAAGCAAGTTAGATCCTGGGACGAAACTCGAACTCTCACAAAATATGAGACTTACGAGAAAAATGATGGAAACGATGCATCGCGTTATCTCGCAGACTGAGGGAAGAACCCCAGTTCCAAAGAAAGCCAATTTTCGATCATTGGCAAGGGCTGGAAGCTCCTCATTCTCGGATGAAATCTACGGCCAAATTGGTCGTCGGGCTTTCACTGCCAGCCCTGTTCAGTATCCTCCACTTGATAGGACGAATCTCCGAGGAGAGTTTGGTACCTACGCTGAAGAATATGAGTTCTCGGTAGAACATCCTGAAGCCTTTTGGGGCCAGGAAGCCAAGAACATTCATTGGTTTGATCCGCCTACCAAAGTTCTATCCAAGGATCCTGACAGGCCTTATTCCTATCAATGGTTTGAAGATGGAACCACTAACACTTGCTACAATTGCCTAGACGTCCATGTGAATCAAGGCCATGGCCAACGGACCGCTCTAATTTACGATAGTCCCCTTACAGGTGTGAAGACCAAACTTTCGTACCAGGAACTTCTTGACAAAGTCAGTGCCTTTGCAGGAGCTTTGAAAGATAGGCTAGGAGTCAACGTCGGGGATCGCGTCATTATCTATATGCCCATGATACCCGAAGCTATCGTAGCAATGGTAAGCCCTTTCAATTTTTTGTTGAGCAACCTATGTTGATTGACTTTCTCATTGCGCGGTTACTGTCCGTGGTCTAGCTTGCATGTTCCAGAATTGGTGCAATCCATTCCGTCGTCTTTGGAGGGTTTGCCTCACATGAACTCGCGTCGAGGATAACAGATTGCAATCCCAAGGTGATCATATCGGCTTCTGCAGGAGTTGAGCCAACAAGACTTGTCCCGTACAAACCCCTGTTGGATAAAGCACTAGAGCTCGCCGATCACACTGTCGAGCATGTGGTCATTGTGCAACGTTCCAACGTGGTAGAATGTGATTTAGGTCCTCATGATCTTGACTATGAAGAACTTATTGCACAAGCAACTCCAACAAAAGCGATTCCTGTCAAGTCGACTCATCCGCATTACATCCTTTACACATCGGGTACCACCGGTCTTCCAAAGGGTATCGTTAGGGACACAGGCGGCTACGCTGTTGCCCTCAAGTATTCTATGAGCCATTTCTATAATATGAAGCCAGGCGAAGTCTTCTGGGCAGCCTCCGATATTGGATGGGTCGTCGGCCACTCATACATTGTCTATGGTCCATTACTGCACGGATGCACCGCGGTCCTTTATGAAGGAAAACCAGTTGGTACACCGGACGCCGGTGCTTTCTGGCGCGTAATCTCGGAACACAAAGTCAAGGCCTTCTTCACAGCGCCAACTGCATTCCGAGTAATCAAGCAGGCCGATCCGAATGGTGAATTGCCCAAAAAATATGATATAAGTTGCATGGAAAGTTTGTTTCTGGCTGGTGAGCACTCGGATCCTGAAACCATTCACTGGTGTGAACGCGCTCTCCCACACATTCCGCCACCAGTAGATCATTGGTGGCAAACGGAATTGGGCTGGCCAGCGGTAGGGAATGCGGTCGGTCTAGGACGCGTACCAGTGAGGTATGGATCATGTTCATTGCCTGTACCGGGCTTTTGTTTAGACGTTTTCGATGAGCAAGGGGGCCGAGTCCCTAATAACTTCTTGGGAAATATGGTCATCAAACTACCTCTTCCTCCGGGGACACTCCCCACGCTCTACCAGCAAGAAGAGCGCTACGTGCGAGATTACCTTTCCAAGTTCCCTGGATATTACGAAACTGGTGATACTGCGTTTGTAGATGATGATGGTTACGTCTACATCATGGGTAGAACAGACGACGTAATTAACACGGCCGGACATCGTCTGAGTACAGGGTCTATGGAGGAGATACTTATGTCACACTCCAAGGTGGCAGACTGTGCTGTCATTGCTGTCGATGATGGCATTAAAGGTCAAGTCCCAGTAGGCTTGGTTGTTTGCATTGCAGGAACGGTCGAAGAAGAGCATGATACAATTCGAAAGGAATTAATTGAACTTGTTCGAGAGGTGTTGGGTCCCGTGGCGTCATTCAAAAAAGTTGGTATCATAAAGCAGCTCCCAAAGACGCGATCTGGCAAGGTTCTCCGAGGCACCATGACAAAAATAGCCAATAACAAGCCATACAAAATCACACCAACAATTGAAGATCCAACGGTATTTCAGCATTTGGAACCGGCGATCAGAAATCTTGTCTCGAATTGAGATCTGGTGGTGAAGCAAGAATCCAAAGGGGACATGCTTCACAGAATCTAGATGCATGTTTTCCATTCGTCTATACTTTTCAGTAAAATTATGAACTACAACATACCAACATTCCAACAAATCTTTTACGGAAAGTAGCGTTTCAGTAACAGCCACGCTTCTGGCGAAGCAAGGGTATGTACAAGTTTCCTAGCCAAGATGATGTCTTTTGGATCAAAGTAATCTTCATAATGCTTTCCAGTGATGAACTCTAGAGGCTCGGCACCAGGCGCCGGCGAAAGTCCCAGAAAGCCGAACAACTGGTCCACGGTTTTTTGCCAGTTTTCAGAGTAGTCTTCATAGTAAAGATTATGAACAGGAATGTTTCTCTGCCTTGTCAATTCCACGGCATTGTTGTGCCACCATGTATATCGAATTATCTCTCCGTGACAAGGGATTTGACGGGCAATTTCCCACAACTCAGGATCAAGGAAATGAGATTTCTGTTCTTGTTTGACAGAACCACTATCCATGACATTGCACCATGTCTGGAATCCCTCTCGTGAAGCATTAAATTGCTGCAACAAGTCTTGTTTCTCGTCAGAGCGTTCCCACTTCTTCTCTGCAAGATGTTTCCTCGCCACGATATTCTGTCGAAGATGTGAGTCTTTTCAGGATACTATTGAACACAGACTAAAACCATAAACTTACGTCGAACGGGTTTCGCATTAGATGTACCGCTCGCTTTGGAATATCCATGCTGTAAGTCACATCCTTTTTTTCGTCGTTTATCACGCGATTTCCAGATCGACAGGCAATCTCGAAGGAACGATGCGTCTCTATATAGTCTGCTGGATTTGGACTCATTGCCGTTCCTCCGCAGTGTGTTTTTGTCAATATATATCGAGGTGGTAAGTTCCAGCCGAGATGCCTACAGAAAGGCCCTTCCTCCATCCATGGATGGACCGGAGTATTTGTTCCGTGCACTCCTTGCTCATTTCCGTAATTTGTTGCAGTGGTTGTGTTTGTGTATTGTTGGATAAGCTGAAGTGTATAGGTGGTCCCTGAGTTGGGGAATGTCATCAACCATGCCACTTCTGGGAAGTCTTCTCTTGGCTCTTCTGAAGTTGAAGTCACATGGTTTTGTCCGATCGATTTGACCAGAGGTTGCTTAACATTCAAGCTGTCTATCCAAGGAATTACTGTAATCACTGTTGTCAATATCGCGAATGCACCAACTATGCGATACGACGAGTGGCTCAACCTATCTCTCCTCGTTTCTTGAAACATGGCCATTGTGCGGCTCTTTACGTTTGCTCTCTTTCTTGATGGGGTCGCGCCAAACTACCGGTATCTGTCTTTTCGCTGACAAGGAAGTCCTCGTGTGAGTGGTAAAACGGCCACCATAGCCCGACGGGCTCTTACATGTGTTTTGTGACCGGCGCGCTCGTTCCTGGGGACCGTCTGTGCGTCGTATCCACTTGTTTCCGTCCACCGAAACACAATGGACGATATCCACCTAGAAGTACCAGTACCTTGTACTGCGGTCGACAGAACATCTAGGTCATGATCACATGACCATCAGTTCATCCCCGTTGTAACCTGTAAAACTATCATTCTTTGATTCAGGATGAGAAAGGCGACTGCAATAGGGTTCGGAGCGAGAGCTCCTCCAGTGGTAGGTGTTCTTGAAGATTCGAAGCTTTTCGAGGCAAAGAAGAATTCATTGACAACCGATATGATCGCTCACATAATCACTTTTCAACCTCCAGGTTCTTGATCTATTGAGAAAAAGTGTCGAGGAATGTGGTATTCAAGAAGTTCGCCCAAAGCGATCCCAATCGCTTCTTCTAGCTTTATTGCAGGCACCGTACAGATCGTTTCTCCAACGAGATGCGAATGAGAAGACAACACTGTATTCATCGTCCCTCATTATTTATTGTCTCCCAACGACAGTAACAGAATATACTGCAGCTTCGGACGAGGCTGCGTCTGTTCGCTCTCAGATCCTATCGGGTGATGAAGCCACTGTTGTAGCAGTTTATGATGTAACCACAAATTCCATTCTTGGGGGGGAGACGGAAGATTTGATCGATGCATTGACTGGTAATTCCGAGAAACAGGCAACATTCGCTGCAGCCTCCTTAAATGCTATTTCTAATCTTGATTCAGAGGCGGTTGCTCAAGTCGTTGGTCCATCTAAGCGAAAAGATGTTGTGATTGTCGTCGGATCAGGAGGCCGGGAGCATGCCCTTGCTGTGGCCTTGGCAAAGTCACCGTTGATCTCGGAAGTTCTGTGCTGCCCAGGAAATGGCGGGACTGCAGCCGAGAATAACCCCAAAATCAAGAATCGTGGAGCGGATCAGAATAATGCCACTGTCATTGCACTTGCGAAGGAAGTCGGGGCAAAAATGGTTGTAGTTGGTCCCGAGGCACCATTAGTGGCAGGGTTGGTTGACGAAATGAAAGTGGCTTGTCCCGACGTTCTCTGCTTTGGTCCCAGTAAAGCTGCAGCTGAGTTGGAAGCTAGCAAGGCATTTTCCAAGGATTTTTTGCAGGAGCATGGCATCCCCACGGCCAAATACCGAAACTTCACTGATCCCGACGAAGCAATCAAGTATGTAGAGTCTCTGAATGAAAACGACAGCCAGGTAGTCAAAGCTTCTGGATTGGCTGCAGGCAAAGGGGTGTTACTTCCCACGACAAAGCAAGAAACAATTGAGGCAGTCAAAGAGATCATGTCTGACAAAGCCTTTGGAAGTGCAGGCGACACTTGCGTGATAGAATCCTTCTTGACCGGACCGGAAGCTTCGTGCTTTGCGTTGTGTGACGGGAAAACCGCTGTTCTCATGCCTGCATCTCAGGATCACAAACGAGCGCTTGACAACGACGAGGGTCTGAACACCGGAGGAATGGGCGCATATGCACCAGCTCCCTGTGTCACTCCCGACTTACACAAACAAATTGAAGCCATGTGCAAGAAAACTGTCGAAAAAATGGCCGAACGTGGGACTCCCTACGTTGGACTGCTTTATGCTGGAATGATGTGAGTACAAAATGACTCGGCGCTCTGTACTTTCTGCGTTCATCTCATTTTTGTCTGTTCATCAGGTTAACCCCCGATGGCCCGTACGTGCTGGAATTCAACTGTCGATTTGGTGATCCAGAGACGCAGGTTGTTTTGCCACTTCTAGAAACGGATCTGTATGAAGTGATGACAGCATGCTGCACGGGTACACTGGATCAAGTTGACGTTCGCTTCAAGGAAGGAGTTGCAGCTGCAACTGTTGTTTGCGCAGCGAAGGGTTACCCAGAAGGATACCCCAAAGGAATGGAAATCACTGGTCTGAACGAGGAACAGAGTTTGACCAATGTCAAAATCTATCACGCTGGAACAACCCTTGACGATAAAGGAAAAACTCGGTGCTCAGGAGGGCGAGTGCTTGCAGTGACTGGTCTAGGATCAGATCTGAAGTCCGCGCTACAGAATGCGTACAAATGCGTTAGCAAACTGGATTTCGTCAGCGATGCTGGAGAACACTTGATGCATTATCGTACTGATATTGGGAGAAAAGCAATCCAAAAGAAGCTTAGAATCGGAGTTCTGGGATCTACACGGGGAACGGCCCTCATTCCAGTGATCGAAGCATGTGCATCAGGCAGCGTACACGCAGAGGTTGTTGCAGTTCTCAGCAACAAGTCAAGTGCCCCCATTCTTGAAAAGGGCCGAGCCCTCGGTCCAACTGCCGTGTCAAAGTACATTTCAGCTCAGGGTTTGACGCGAGAACAGTACGATGCCGAATGCACGGCAGCGTTAGTTGGGGCAGGCGTCGACTATGTAATCCTCGTAGGATACATGCGAATATTGTCGAAGTCATTTTGCGATTTCTGGTCAGGACGTTGTATAAATGTCCACCCGTCATTACTTCCCAAGCACGCTGGTGGCATGGACCTAGCAGTGCACCAAGCTGTCATCGATGCCGGAGAGGACGAATCTGGTTGCACAATCCACGAAGTGACCGAAGCAGTTGATGGAGGGCCAATAGTTATTCAAAAGCGAGTGAAGGTTAGTATCTCGAAGCATTATTGATCCCCATAACTGGAATGTATCTAACAGGAATTGAATTTCAGGTGGAAAAGGGCGATACTGCTGAATCACTAAAGGCCAAGGTGCAGCCTCTCGAGGGACCTGCCTTTGTTGAAGCCATCGAATCATACTGCAAGGGAAAAGTGATCAGCTATGCTGACGCCGGCGTCAGTATCGATGCAGGTAACAAATTGGTTGATCTAATCAAACCATACTGCAAGGCTACTCGACGTGCTGGATGCGATGCAGATCTTGGAGGCTTTGGTGGGCTCTTTGATCTTGCAGCAGCAGGTTTTGAGAGTAAGGACACTGTTCTGATCGGTGCGACGGACGGTGTTGGTACCAAACTTCGCATAGCTCAAACCACGAAGAAACACACAACAGTCGGAATCGATTTGGTTGCAATGTGCGTCAACGACCTGATTGTCGCTGGTGGAGAGCCCCTTTTCTTCCTCGATTACTTTGCCACTGGTCATTTGGAAGTCGAAGAAGCAGCAGCGATAGTAAGAGGTATTGCCGAAGGATGCAAACAAGCAGACTGTGGACTTATTGGGGGAGAAACTGCTGAAATGCCGTCGATGTATGCCCCTGGTGACTATGATCTAGCTGGATTTAGTGTCGGTGCAGTTCACAAAGATCGAATTCTACCTCAAGGAGTGGCAGTGGGGGATGCATTGCTGGGTCTTGCTAGCAGTGGTATTCACAGCAATGGTTTCAGTCTTGTCAGAAAACTCATCGAAACAGAGGGTTTGACATACGAAAGCCCGTGCCCATGGGACACTAGTGTTCAAACGATCGGTGATTCACTTCTCACACCGACGAAAATTTATGTCAAAGCGTGCATGCCTCTGATCAGGAAAGGACTCATCAAGGGAATGGCCCACATCACAGGTGGTGGACTACTAGAGAACTTACCACGCAGTCTTCCCACCGGTATCGGGGCGAGGATCACTGGACATCCCAGCTTGCCTAGTGTGTTCAAATGGATGAAGAATGCAAGTGGTTTAGATGACCATGAAATGCTTCGGACATTCAATTGTGGAATCGGTATGGTGTTGATTTTGGATCCCAAACATGTGCAAGAAGCCAAGGAGATGCTGATCAATGCCGGGGAAAAGGAGGTCTACGATCTGGGGGTACTTGTTGGTGAACCCGGAGTCAACGTTATCAGTGCTCTGTTGTAATATAATAGTATCTGTTTGCGAATATGGCTTGTCTCAACTGGTGGAGATCAAATTTTTTGAGACACCGGGAAATTTTTTGTTCTATTGTTGTTAGAAACTAAAATTGTTCAAAGAGTTTTGGATCCTGCGCTGTAATCTGGTCCCAATGAAGATGTTCCGTTTCCTCCAACGGAATGCCGAAACGAGTTGCCAAGATTTCACGAGCCTCCCTCAAGGAAGAAACATGGGTCGTTGTTACGTCACCCTGTTGATTGTCCACGAATCTGGGTGGCCCAGTCAATTTGAACTTGGAACCCGCCAGAGTTATTTTCGTGTCGAGTGTCAAACGACAGACAATGAGTTTGTTCGAGAAGATCGAGGCTTCACTTTGTACAATATCCAGAATGTGTTGAAAGTCTGACAGAACCCGAGACGTTTTGGCCATTGAATCCTCCAGCATCCACCGCAACCTTGGTTTCCAGGAGTCGCCCTTGTACCACTCCAAGGTAACGATTCCATCATTTTCTACCAATCTGGACTTCATACCTTCGGAGGTTATCTGTGCGCTACCAAATTCATACTTCAAGGGGTTGCTAGGGGGCTCACCGAATCCAACATCGACAAAGTACGTACCCTGATCATTTGGCAAACGCGCAATAATGGTGATATGGGTGCTTGGACGGTTGAAACCAACTTGTTCGTCCCCGTAGACGATAGCCGGTACCAGAACTACTTGGCAACCAAGCTGCTCCAAAAGCGTAGCGAATAATCCATTCAATTCCATACAAAAGCCCCCTCGTTGCCGTTCCAGGATCTTGTCAGCAATAGCGTCCAAATTCAGGGTGACAGGTCCACCGTATCCGCCATGTTGAGCGAGATTTTCGAACGGGATACTCGACAAATGGGCTTCTGTCAGTTGACAAAACAACTCGTAATTGATTGCTTTCGAAGAATCAAAAGCTGCCGGTGGTACCCCGATTCGATCCAGGTACTTGGCCACAAACGGCATCATTGAATGGCTGATACTGGACGTTGAAGGTCTTACTCCTCCCATGTATAATGGTGTCACTCGACTGCTGAATGTTGTCATCAAGACGGGAAATCTTAGTCGCATCGTAGATGCCACCAATCATTCAATAACAGTGAGGATTCCTGTTTTCGGCAACGATGTGATGAATTCCTAGGAACGGCGCGAGATTGCACGAGCAAGATTGGCCGGACTAGGTGTACGCAGGACTTGCCTCCGACCCAATAACATTCGACGAACATGCTACAAGCACCAGGATCAGTAACACGGAACTCACGGGACCCAAAAGACGGGCACTACAATGTATCTCTGACAGTTATAATCGAATTTACTGGTACGTGAAGTTGTTTTTAACTTTCTTTTCTCTTCACAACAAAGGCTGTAGCCGTGCTACTGTCAATCTTGATAATATCACCATCTTTGAACTTTGCCGTCGCCTGCTGTGATCCCACGATCGCGGGAATTCCATATTCTCGTGCGACGATGGCAGCGTGGCTCAACATGCCCCCATAATCGGTGACAATTCCAGAGCAAAGTCCCACTACCACGTTGAATGAAGCCGAGCACGAGTAGGTGATAACAATATCACCCTTCTTCACTTTTCTCAAGTCACCGTCGTTGAGGACCATACACACTGGGCCTTCCACAATTCCCATCGACGCTGCAACCCCTTTGACCTTGTCGTCGCTCTTTGTGATTTCTTCCTCAGCGTCTGCTTGTCCTTCGTCCCAAATTCCCTTGAGCAACGACGAGTCCATTGCACCCATAGTACGGCGAATGTTGGGAGGTAACATCATGGGATCAGGGTGAGGAGGAGGTGTCCCAAGTGCTCTCGGGATTAAATTGGGATCCGCAGACATGATGTAGTCATATCGACGCTTGAGTTCTTTCGGAGTGGGAAGCTCCACTGGACCTATCTTTTTGTTGTTTGACGCGAAGCTAAGATCTCCTCCCATTAAAGAAAGAGCCTCATCTTTGGTGGCACAACACAAATGCTGGGGCTCGAATAGTATACCCTGCTCTTTCAAGCGGCGTCCCGCCTCCATGATGCCACGACGACACAAACCAATACCGGAAAGATCAGTGGCAAGGCCTCGCTCGTCTCTCATTCGGAAGAAACGCACTCCTTGATCTAGAATCTCTTCAAATTCTTCATGTTTGTCTTCGGGAAGTTCAGCCTTCCAACTATCTGCCAAGGCTCGTACCTTCTTCTCTGCCTTCTCGGCTAGCAGAGGATCTTCTTGAGTTCCCATGTACAATGTTTTCAAAAAGAAGTCAGGGGTCTCGATCATTGCCGGAACCACAAGATCATATCCCCCAGCCAATCGCCAACCATACTTCAATTTCACTTCACGCATGACATTGCCAAGCTCGTCCGGCATGTGCATGAGACAGTCCAGAGCCCACGCCGCATCCTTGTGCTGAAGTAAGAACATGGCTTTATCAGAGGCGAGGAGTAGCTCGTACATTTTGGCAAGTAGAGGATCCTTTCGATTCAAAAGTCCACGAGATTCTGGTGATGAAGCTTCCAACAATTGAAGTGTTTCCATAATCGGTTTTCCTGTCAATGCGGACATTCGATTCATAAAGTCACCAACTGCTGCCATCGTTGGAAATGTGTAGGTGTGGTGACGCATCCAGAATTCGGCAGCGCTATCGTAACAGCGTGCCACATAGGTCTTCAAGGCGGTATAGCCCAAACTGCTTGGATTAACCCTGCGAAGCTGCTCTTGCATAGCCTCACATTCGGGGCGGAAAAAGTCAGTAAACTCGCGATAATCATCTTCGTACAGTTTTTTGCCCCAGTAGGCTGCTGCAGCTTTTTCTAAAGCTTCCGACGGTGGTTGAATATCTGGTTGTGTGAATGCGAATTGATGCACGAAGCGGATATTGATGGACTGAATCATGCAGCCAAGCCGGCGTGCATGATAGACAGCATACTTGAAACTGTACGTAGCCTGCAGCCAAGGGGACATGGGACGAGGGAAGTGTGTCGGATCAAATGTCCAGAAGCCTTCACCGGGTGGTAAAAATGACAAACTACCCATCTCGCCAAGTGTTGTAATGGGTCGTGCTTGCAATATGTTGAGTTTTCCATTTTGGTCGATTGCCCACTCAATATCTTGTGGGGCGTTGTAAAATTCCTCAATCGAGCGCGCAGCCATGTTGATAGCCTTCAATTTCCGGTCAGACAAAATCGAATCTTGCATGGGTGCCGACAACGGAACCTTTTCGATGCCAGCAACATTGGATGAGCGGGTAAACTTGTGTGTTTGGATCGATATGTCTTGATATACCAGTTTTCCAGTGTACTTGTTAACAACATATCGATCAGGAGTAATTTCACCACCAACCAAGCCTTCACCTTGCCCAGGAACAGCCTCAATCATGATTTCCGTCTCTTCACCCCAGAGATTGCGTGAGAAACAGACACCTGCAGCCTGGGCATCGACCATATGCATAATAAGTACTCCCATTTGCGGGGCCTTCATGTTCTCGGGAGAGTACTTGTCAGGTTCGTCTGCATCTCCGAAATTTCCCTTGAAGGCTGCATTAGAGACATAATCCAGGATGTGCGACTTGAACATACTTGCCCAACAGCCTTTAATTGACTCGATAAGTTCGTCCAAGGTCGTCTTGTAGAGATAGGTGTCATACTGACCAGCAAACGATTGTCCCGCCAAATCTAATTTCCAAAGGAAATGAGAGAGTCCATGAATAGAAATGCACAGTAATTAGAAACTGGATACAAAATGACAAGCAGCGAGGCATGAAGGACTTACCCTCCGCGGATCCACTCGACCTCACTGCAAAGGTTGTATTAGCAGGTGCCGTATCCAGCCAGGCCTCCAAATTTTCAACCACTTCATCCATGAGAGGAGTTTCCAAGATCTTCTTTCGAATCTCCTCTAGCTTGGATTTTGCAGTCTCACGAACTGCTGGGTCACGAAGGTCACATCCAAATACTTCTTCAATGAGATCGACGACGCCAGCCTTTTCAATATGAAGACTGTAGACAAAAGTCGGAACAACAAATGACGACGGTACTGGAAGACCAAACTTCATCATTCGCCAGCATTGAAGAGCCTTTCCTCCGATCAAATTCAAAGTCGCCTCCTCGTATGTGTTCAAGGGGCATCCCAAAGACGAATCAAAATTTTCTTCGACTTCGTCAATGAGACCAAACATGTCTCGACCCCACATAGAATGACGACCACTCATGCGGGTCTTGACGGAGGTAGCACGTTGCATGAAACTAACGCGGCGAGCCATGTTGGAGGATAATACCCAAGTGAAAAGAAAATGTTTTGACGTAGCGACAAGAAAATGACCACGAAAGATCGAGACGTATCATCGACCCAGAAAAGTCATGCAATCTTTGGACTTCACTTTGACAACCATCCCGAGAAGTTTGGTCCTTTCGATTTTTTTATATATGCCCAGGAAGGATTGGAGGTCCTGCGGGAACTCGCAACGCACGTGAAGGCTATATCTTGTCCTCGACAGAGAAGGATTCACTGTCAAGGATTCAATGTCAAAACAACAGCATACCGTACCAGGTTCTCGAAGTATCGGGCTTTCCAGTAATAAAGCGCGGAATTCCATCACACAAGCCAGGCAGGTGTGATCGTGTTAAATGCATGTGTTCTAACGTGCCTGGGTAGTAGTAATAAACAGCAGATGCACTCTCCGCCAAGGATCCAAACGACAATTTCCTGTCACCCAGTCAAACCTTTGGCTTCGATCGTCGTTTATTACCGGTAGTACCGGTAGTCGTTTTTACTGTTAACTACCGTTAGGATACGATGTTGCAGCCGCGAGCGACGACATGATGGTTCGATCATGACTGCAAACCAAAGCTAACACCAGTAAAATACATTGCAACCATGCCCCCCCAACGAGCAGGTATCGTGCTTTCAACCAGTATTCTGGTCACAGTAAAACTCTAGAGTGCAATATCGATGCCATCCCTACCATCATCATACTCGTCATGGGATCGGTGGTCGTTGGCTTTTCCTTGCCCCTGTTCTCGGAGGCCTCTGAGCGAGGAGGACAGTAAGTTATAAACCATCATGGAGAATCTGGTAGTTTCAGTTATTTAGATTCACTACTGTCCTACTGCTATGGAATTCTAATATCATAGAACCTATTATATTACTCGACGAACAGCAAAATTCCGTCGGTTTGGGTACAGATCACTTCATACCAGGTACGGTAGATATCGCGTCGTTGCCAACGCAGAGTTGACACGTGGAACATCCCACCAAGATCCAGCCACTCCCGACTCCCGACTCCCGAGCTCCCGAGACCCGAGCGAAAAGCAATTGTGATAATGTATCACAGCAGTGAAAAAATAATGAAACACCAGAAAGTTTGAAAGCCTCCTTTTTCCCCTTCGGACCAACAATGACGCAATCCAAATCCATTTTCTCTTCATCATGTGCCGCATCTGTGTTGATGGCATTATATGTTTGCATGGCCGCATTCAATTTGTAAGTACGCAGAACTTTCGCGGATAGTTGGATCAACATGCAAAGCCTAAATCTGTTTCATCGCAGATACGGTCTGATGTACCCACTCACTTTTGTGGACATGACGACCATTCCACCCGAACGTATGGTTCATCCACTGTGGGAAATTGAAGAGAAATTACACATGAAGGTCTACTTGAGTACAAAGCCACAATTTGGAAGATCATTTGTGAACAGCGAATTCGGTGATGAGGGTGCAACCGACACTGACACAATTTGTCTTTGGAAACAAGATATCAGGGCGGCATCTCTTTCCAAATCCTTCCTACTTTCTAGTCTGGATTGTGTCCAAACCAGCACCTGTGAGATGGAGACTGACGCTTCCTTGCGACATGCCGTCGGCTGGTTAGATCATACCGAAAAGATACTTATGCGCGACGCAGGCGGAGTCCTTTCGACTATACAAGCTGCTGGACAGGGTATCGAATCAACGAGCATTCTACTGACTTTCTATCAAGCAGTTTCCGAAAAACTGGTTTCCCTATTTGCAATGTTGAATCCGAGTGAAGAGAGTGAGTCAACGACGCCAGATCCATCTAGCAAGGGAGTCTTAGAGCGATCCGTTGTGTTCCTCCCAAAGGCGTCACCTCTCTGGAGTTCTCTCATGTCCAATTCTACGGTCTATGTTCATGTGGTTGTGGTGCGTCAACAATACAAAGCCTCTGATGCACAAAATCCAGAAGAAGTTGCTACCGCACTGGCCCAAGCATCCAGAAGTCATTCGCTTCTGACAGGCCAAGTTGGACTTGTGAAATTCGATCAGCCAAATCATTTATCAAAACCTGGGAGGTTACTATACAAGGACGTTGTTTACCTGTTGAAGCGATATGTTCTGATGCAAGTGGTTGAAACATCCCGTGCACCCTGGGATATGGCAAATGCCAAGCCTGACTATTACAAGGCGTATCAACACGCTCAACAGATGAAATTAGAGGGAGCTGGCTACCCTTACTGGAAACCAGAAGTCGCTGTGAAGTATTTGATCGATACAGATTCGTACCCTTTCGAATTAGCTCACGTTTCTGGCATGAGCTTTGTGCAGGTTGCCAAATCACAGTCACACCCTACCGGTGTCGCACACACACCAGCACTTCATGTTGACGAAATCGGCTTGACCAGTGAAAAATACGTCCCACTCAACGAAACTGTTACAAGCCTTCCATTACACATCACTTTTGACCGAAGCGATATGAAGGACGAATCCAAAATGCACGCCACAACTGCGACCGCTGGAGGTATCAGTCCGGCTCGTTGGAGACTCTTGACTCATCTTTCACAATCCATTGAAACACAAAAGGAGTTTGGATTTGAGCAATCAGATATTGATGATTTGAGGCGGCTCATCGCGGACACTAACGTTACTTTGCTTGGAATTACCGTTCTTGCCAGTGCCTTGCATCTACTATTCGAGTTCTTGACCTTTAAGAACGAAGTATCGTTCTGGAGAAACAACACTGATTTGACTGGTTTGAGCGTACGGTCGCTTTTCCTGGATATGATCGGGCAAGTTATCATTGTTCTATTCCTTATTGAGAAAGACTCGTCCCTATTAATGACCATCCCATCAGCCATAGGCTGTCTGATCGCGCTTTGGAAATGCCAACGAGCTGCTGGTTTAGCAATTGTCAAAACCAACAGTGCCGAGAAATCCGTATCATGGTGGAACGCAATGGCTAGAGTTACTGGATACGAAATTCGTGCAACACGCCTCGACGTGGAATATCCCGAAACGCACCAAGGAAATCCTGGTGAGAGAGAATCCATCCCTACAAATCCCAAGGTAGAGCTTCATGCTCTGAGTCTTGAGTGTGATCGCATCGCAACAAGACGCCTTGGGGTCGTACTCCTACCCTTGGTTTTAGCATATGCCCTCTACGCCCTGTTTATGGAGGAGCATAGTGGATGGTATTCTTGGTTCATTACTTCTGCGTCATCTGCTGTATATGCACTCGGTTTCGTCCTAATGACGCCTCAACTGTAAGTATCGTAAGGTGAACGCCATGATTGTGGGGGAATGGAAGGCTTACCCGTTGTTGTTGTCATAGATTTCTCAATTACAAGTTGAAGTCAGTGGCCCACCTTCCTTGGAGAGTTCTGGTGTACAAGAGTCTGAACACCTTTATTGATGACTTGTTTTCCTTTATTATCCGCATGCCTACGATGGCTCGGATAAGTTGCTTTCGCGATGATGTTGTTTTTTTCATTTATCTTTACCAGAGATGGTTGTACCCAGTGGATGCATCTCGTCCTATTGAAAGGGGGGGGGAAGGGTCGGATGAAGCACCAATTGATAGTGACGACCGTGAAACTAAGAAAAATAGGTAACTGTAACGTAATACGGTATGGTATATGGTACAAGTAGTACAAATAGTAAGTACTACCGATAACATCATGTGTCCATATAAGGTCCCTACAGTACGTTACCTCATACCAGGTAACTACCGTAGTTCTCCACGTACCAGGTACATTTCCCTGGTCCTTGGTATTGGGCGAACCACAACAAGAAGGGAACCTGTACCCAAAGTACCGTAGAAATTCTGACGTCAAGGGAAACTTGTGGATCTCCTTTATCAAACTTCATGACATCACTCCGCAAAAATGATGTATCCACAAGTAATGACGCAGACAGTCGACTTTTCCCATTAAGTTGGGCTATATTTGGTCAAAGTACACTTCACTACTACTGGTTGTACAAATCTTTTTCCAACAAAATCAAATCACGTACCGGTAGGTACCGTAGGTGGCACTCTCCAGGCTTCGTGGCTCGATACATTGAAGTCAACTCTCTCCTCTGATTGGCCACCATGCCGAAATCACCTGCTGAACTCATTCTGATGTCATGTCTTTCTTATGCAAATCACTACAACACGTGGTTTTCTCTCACGTACAACATCGTACAACGGATACGTGCAGTGCCAATCATCGATTTCGCCCTACAAGTTGTACTGAATTTGCAA
The DNA here is from genome assembly GCA_019593585.1 of Nitzschia palea. Taxonomy (NCBI): domain Eukaryota; phylum Bacillariophyta; class Bacillariophyceae; order Bacillariales; family Bacillariaceae; genus Nitzschia; species Nitzschia palea. Next base: position 85,522 of record SWEM01000041.1, on the reverse strand, counting down.
TCCAGTGTGTCTTTGACGGAACAATAAATTGGTTCAGTATTCACTGTTAGGAAGGGCAACGACACGTCTCTTAGGAGAATGCAAACTAATTTTTCTCACATCTTCCAACACTTGAACAACGTCGAAGGTAAAGCACAGAGCTTTACAATGACCAACGTAGTTGATACTTTACGACCAGGTATGAATGGCCTCTCCCATCTCGTAGAAGCAGCAACTGCACTAACAGCGCTTGTAAACTCAAGTACACAGGCGATGGCGACCACTGTCTCCACGCCTGCTATTGTCAGCGATGACGATGAAAGTCGCAAGCGGAAATCAGAAGCGAAAGCTACCACCAAGAAAAGAGAGATATTTCCTGAAAAGTTGATTGAGATCTTGAGTGATTCTTCACTTTCTGAGATCATATCTTGGCTACCACATGGGCGATCTTTTGTCATCATCAGACCCGACATTTTCACTCAACAAGTGCTTCCAAAGTACTTACCTCCAGTGGACACTCGTGCTAGCACAAAGTATCCATCATTCACAAGGAAACTAAATCGATGGTACGTCAGAGAAAAGGAAAATGTTTGTTTCTTATTACATTTCTCTCACTGTGCCGTTTCCAGGGGATTCCGCCAAGCTACCCGAGGCCCAGACACTGGAGCATTTCATCACCCACTCTTTCGGCGTGACAAGCCTGAGCTCTGTCTAGAGATGGTCTGTCAGAAATCCCGAGATAAACAATCTGTTCGCCGCTCATGTCCTTCTGACTACACAGGGCTTCCTGTTTCAAAAAGGTCGCCAGTTACAGAAGAACAGTCGGATTTAGGTGGTACCTGCCGTGCTAGTAGCGTTTCAGCCGATGAAAGATCAGTTTGCTCAAACGGAAGTTCGTCAGCTTCAAATATGCAATGTAGCGACAAACTGCCAACAAGTCATTCTGTGTCAATTATATCAACTATTCAACACAATTGTGGGGGGCAACTTCCATTCATTTCAAATGATCCTAAGTTTGTTTCTCGAATTCTTGAAGAACGAAACAGGAACGAAATAATGAAAGCGGCCCAAGCAATGTTATACGATGCTTATTTGAAAGCGAAGAAATCAGAAACAGCATGATGATTTCTACATCTTGGACAGCATAACAAACCGAATGTTACATCTAACTCTACATGTACATGTACCTCTAGTTTTTCTTTTCTCCGTTCCGGGGACTTCTGCCGGTAGTGCAAACGACGACTGAATCCCGTAACTGCCAAAAAACAAGGTACATGAAGACTTGATTCGCAATCTCTTGACGCAAGAGCAATTGCTGAAGTATCATTGACCACAGCTGTCAACAAAAGGCGAAAGTAGAATTCGGTAATTCCGAGGCAGAAGTACAACTACCACGCTAGCCGCTAGACCGAACGACCTATTGGCTGTGAGTTGGTGGCGTCGGTCGATGTATGGCAGGCTTCCAAAAGTCCTCGGGCCTGGACGTCATTTAACATGCTTGCTGTCGTCACCGATCCAGATCTGACGTTTGCACTTCCAGAAACGACGCACGAGCGATTCTTCCTAATTCGTGTCAATTTCACTTATTGTTTGACAAAACTGGTCGGCATATATTGTCACGTGTCACAACGATATTCGAGTAGAAAAAGTACCAGGAGTTTCCAAACGCACATTGAAGTGAATCGCAGAGAAGGGCAATTTTGGAGAAGGCTTAGTTGTACTTTCCTTGTTGTGCGATGGGCGTTTTGCGGAACCGGTACAAGACAAAAAACGCTTCCAAGCCTTACTTCCGCTTCACAGCCCAATGAGCGACACACTTTTTTGGGAATTCAATTAACAGTGCGCGGAGGTCTCCCTGGACCCTGAAATTTCAACCACAAATAGATGAGTTAACATGGATATGATTTAACATGCTTTTCACTTGATATCTCCAGAAATTCATCTGTAAGCAGTAATCGGAAGGTATGTTCGATTCGCGGAGGACTTTTTTCGAGCGACACACTTTCCGTCCTTCGCCCGAAGTTGAACGTAGAATTAAGTACCATGTCCTACCACATATCCGCTTCCAAGTCCAACCAAATTCCTCAGATGAAATTTTCGCAAATTCGACTAAAGAATTCTTCGATACTTTTTCCCTTGACAGTACCAAAACTACCTCTGCGGAATCCGCAGATGATACGAAGTTGAGTGAAAAAAGAACTTTATGGATAGGTTGGTTTTTGATCGAGTACGACTACTTTGTGTTTTGAGTCAAATGTGTCGTTTCATCTGGCTTGGAAGCGTGATTATTAGATACCAAGTACAGTACCTGGTATTCGTTTTTTGGCAGTACCTGGTACACAGTACCAGGTGCATGTACCAGGTACCTGGTACATGGTACCCAGGTGCTTGTACTATACTTGTACCAGGTACGTGGTACGAACGTACCTACCAGGCACAAGTGTACTAACGGTAGTACCGTAGAGAGTAGAGTCAGTTTTCTTTGAGGACGTGGAGTCGTGTGCAGGTATGATACCTGGTACATTACTACCACGTTAGTACCTACAAGACGATAGTAATCCCGTGTCACAATGCACATCATATATCCATACGACCACCAGAAAAACTTGCATCAAGGCATGATCGTTGCTCTTCTGGTAATATAGCAAAAGACTGGTAACCGTTGTTGGACGATGTGGTGGGAAGACTTTGTCAGTTAATCACAAGCAAGTCTATTATTTTTTGGTTGTTCGAGTATCCCTCCAGGAGTAGACCAATCCTGTCATTAAGCCTTTTGAAGACTTCCAAGGATGTCGACCATCTTGACAACCGTGTATTCTTTCCCCTCGATTTTTACTTCATTTCCAGAATAGTCCTTGAATTTTACTCGGTCACCAACTTCGACTTGCGGCTTGGTGAGCTCGCCATTGCTTGCCATTCTTCCCTCGCCATCCTTGACAGCTGTTCCTTCGCAAGGGAGTGCATCAGCCATGACTTGATTGGCGATGACGACACCACTGCTAGTAGCCAGAGTTTCCGGGTCTTCATCAAGTTCGATCAAGACGTAATCTCGAACAGGAAAGACATTGTCAAGTTTCATAGTGACACCTTCGTAATATAGCAAACAATCGTCGTCGCGAATCATTTGGCACGCGTCGTCATTGTAGATCACAGCTTTTCCGTCGAATTTACCGTAGACTACCGACATGCCAACCTTGATGGGGTTGTGAATTCTGACAGCTGTGAAGGGGTGTACTTTACCGGGACCAGCGGCAACAACCAAACCTTCTGTGGGTCGTTCCTTGGATTGGTCTGGCAGAAGAATTCCTCCCGACGTTGCCGTTAATGTGTCTTTCACCTTTACTAAAACAAAATTGGATACTGGCTGAAAGGGACCTCGAATTTCTTCCCCATCCAAAGTATAGATGCCTGATGCCGGTGGGGCTACAGTTGCCGCCAGAGAAGTGGAACACTTTGTTTTCCCTCCATGAATTGGGACAAAAGCAGATGTAGATGTTGCACCTAAAACCAAGAGAATTGCTGTCAGTTTCATGATGGGGAGAAAAATAGAACTGAAGAGAGTGAACAACAACCGAGAGGAATCTTTTGATGATTGCCGATGACAAGAATGAAATCCAAAAGCACAGAAATGGTGGCTGCCTGGTTCTTTATTGGTGTTGGAAGAGATCGATCGAGCCCATCAAATCTCCTGTCTGTAACCTGTAACCAGTAAAGCCTAAGACGGACACACTGGCAGACGGGAAACCACGAACGTCAGTCCAATACGACCTTACACGTGTAAGAGCCACCCGTTGAACTACCGGTAGTAAAATCGAATACGTTAGTATATGAAGGCAGGCTACTTGGTGTGTAATACTTTTTGTGGTAAAAATTAAACATGCGCTGATAAAAATGCGCTATGGTTCTTTCTGGGCTTTGCAACGCATCGTCCGCCGGATTTTATGTCTCCGAAATGAGGAGGAGGTTTCCAAGTTTGGCATTTCCTCGCAAACAGTGAACATCCTTTTTTTCACAGTAAATATGCTGTAGTTAGGAAATAGTTGAGAATGAATAATGCTTTGTTGTTAGTTGCTACAGTTAGTTTATAGGATGTAGGATATTTTACTTGGTAGAGTCCAAGAAGTCGATAATGTGTCCCCCCACCTGATCTTGCTCCAGAAGGAAACCGTCATGGCCGTCTTCGGAATGAATGATCTTTAGATCTGCGTTCGGGATGTTAGCTGCTATCTCTTCTTGCTCGGAAAGTGGGTATAAGATGTCGCTATCAATGCCCAAGACACAGGTCGGGATTTCAATTTTATGCAAGACATCGATTACTGAACCACCACGGTTTCTAGCAATATCATGCGAATCCATTTGCTCGGTCAATTTAACGTATGTAATTGGATCGAATCGATCGATGAACTTGATCCCCTGATACTCTAAATATGATTTGACTTGCCATGTTGCGTTTGAGCCATAGGGTGGACTATTCTCCGTTCGAACTTGGCGACCAAACTTCCCGCTATATCCTTGAGCTGTTCGATAGCTCACCATTCCAATTTGTCTCGCAACTTCCAATCCTTTTGTGGCATTCATGGGATTCTTATTCCAGTTCGGGTCAGCATATATTACCTGCCGTTGGACTTCCGAAATAGCGATTTGCCAAGCCGTATGGGCAGCGCCACATGCAATCGGAATCACAGATCGAACAAAAGGAGAGCCTGTTTGAAAATACGACTATTGTGAGTCATGCCTCCCTGTTGCCTTATCTACACATGCGCTGACACAGGGTTGTCGTACCATCTGCTGCCCGAAATTCTCCCAGTGATGATCCTCCCTGTACGGCGAATTCCATTGTCTGCATTCCTCCGAAGGACCCTCCGATGACAGACTTGATAGATGAAATCCCAAGCTCTTCCTTCAATAGGAGAAGCTGCAGTCTTGCTGTATCCTTCACCGAAATATCCGGAAAGTCCACGCCATAAGGCGTACCAGTATTTGGATTGATTGATTGAGGGTTGGTCGAACCATAGCAACTGCCAAGGATGTTGCAACAGACCACAAAGTATTTCGACGTATCAAAAGCCTTACTTTCTCCCAGTAGACCTCCCCACCAACCGTGCAAACTAGCATTGCCGGTAAGGGCGTGACAGACGACCAACACGTTGTCTTTGGCCTGGTTCAAAGTTCCGTAAGTTTGGTAGCGAAGCTCTGCCTGGGGAAGAACAACTTGATTTTCCAAAACAAAGGTTTCCTTTAAATAGGAGTCCCCATCTGCTGTCATTTCGCCGTATTCATCCTTCATTTCCTGGCTGAACGAACGATGTTGTGCGCCAGCCGCCCAAAGTCGACGACCAGCCGATGAGAAGCTTTGTGAGCATCCAGTATTCCAGGAACGGCATCCCGTCGAAGTCATCGCTCTTTGAATAATGCTACGCGTCATCTTTGTGGTCATTGTCCGACAATCTTTCCCTCAAAACCAAAATGATTGCACTCTGGTAACCACAATCCGGATTACGTATCCGATGATTGACAGTGGTGAGAAGGTCGAAGGTTCTTCGGAAACGAAAAATATGATGGAGGGGCGAGCGCTTCCCTTTCGGTGGCGTGCGGTCAGAAGTTTGTTTGTCGTGCTGTGCGTGTACCTGGTACAAAAACTACGGGTCCTTTCGCCAGTACGGAACCTTATGTAGAATGTTACATGGTACTCATGTTGCTCCCATGTCACGACCGGTAGATACTCTGGTACCGGTCTGTGGAAGAATAGCTATACCGCCATCCCTTCTTGACCCCTAGGTTTCATTTTTACTACTATTCGATACATATTATATTTCGCCCATGACCGTTCAGAATCTCAATCGTCTAGCTCGTAGCTCATGGATCATACTTTCGATGCGAAGCAACCGAGCGCTATCGTCATCCGATCCATAGTCTGTGGTTTCGTCGTCGCCGACGCTGCTCGTGTTTTCAGTATCAAACTCGCTTCCACTGGAATAAATGTCTCTTTCTTGCTTACCACCAAAGTCATAGGTGTTTCTCCCTCCTGACCCCTGTAAGCCACTAAATGTAGCTTGCAACATGACTGGAAGTTGTTGCAATTGTTCTTGTTCCCACGAACCCATGTCCGATGCCACTGGATCAGGAAGTGCAAAGGGGAAGTGCAAAGAACCACGGTGATCGTCCGTGACTACTGTGCGTTTATCCCTTGCAATGGTCGACATTGTTGCAATCGTGGAAAAGCTCTCTCGTGGAGGTTTTTGTGGCGTTGGAACAAGCCTGCTGGAGGTGGGAAGGAGTACTCCAGAAACGTTTTCGGGTTTTGGTGGCCCATTCACCCTGCTAAATGACCTGGGACGGGCTGTTTCTTGTAAGATATTGGTATTCTCGGACATATCTCTTGACATGCCAGAAAGTCGTTGAGCGCTCAATCGAACAGCATTAGCTGCTTGATCCCTCTTGGCTCGAAGGTCTTGGATACTCTTTCGTTCGACTCGAGGAATCGTTGGGCTATCAAACGAGGATCCGAGTCTTGTGTCACTCGAGGATCCAGTTCTCACATTACTACGGGTGACAACCAACGACTTGGGTACACTTGAAATGCCACCTCCCGAACTTGTACCCGATTGAGTCTGATCGTGCCTACTACTTGCCCCAAAGGACCTACGAGCTCGGAGGATGGCAAGGTTTTGAAGTAACTCTGCCGTGTTGCTTCGAAGCGTTCGTTGTTCAAGGTCGGAACCTTCCATAGAACTTCCTGTCGGATCAATTTTCCCCGTTTCAATCAAACGATGGACGACACTGTCGATCCTAGAAACCAAGTCGTCAACATTGACAGCTGCTGCTGAATCCAAAGTTTGGGTTTTGCCAACCTTTGTGTTGACAGCAACGCCTGGTGGGACTTTCACGGCAGGATTGTTTGGCTTGGGATTTGGATTTTGTTTGATTACATCCAAACCTAGTTTCTTTGGAATGGAGATCGGACTGTAGCTTTGGCTCGGTGCGGGGATCATTGTGTCGGTCGCTTTCGCGGTCGGCTGTACCATTGACTGGACGGCACTCTTTCCTTTGGGTGTGCTCGTTTCATTCCTTGGGATGTTGATTTTGCCTTCAATCTTCTTGGCTAGCGCCTCGACGTAGGCTTGAGCGACCTTTTTGGATGCCTTGGGTAAGTCAGCCGCAACGTCACCTCGAATAGGAACTCGTTGGATACTTCGCGGCACAACCGGAGGAGGAGGAACTGCATCATGACCATGTTCATCGGATTCCGACATTCGTTGACTCCGCCTCTTTTGAAATTCTTGGATTTTTGCAAATAGTTCCTCTTGGTGACTTTCAAGATTCTGGAGAACGATGCCTTGCTTTGATGACTGAGTCCTTGCAAGAGCAGAATCGGCTGGCGTAGCCACTGTCATTGTTGATTCATGGGAACTTTGACTGGTAGATTCCATCTGCATACCGTTCTTTTGACTCTGGGGGCTTGGGATCAAGTTGTTCGAATCATCACTAAGACTCAAAGCAATAACCAAGTCTTCACTCGACGATCTTGCGCTTATTAAGCGCTGCGACGTCAGATCTGGTAGATGAGACGGAAGGATTGGAGATTGGTCATCGCTTTGCAACCTTGGAATGGAAGGTCTCGACATTTCGCGTTGTCCGTGTCGTAGTGGTATCATTGACGAATCATCCGAACCGGATTCACCTATCGTTGACGCTCCGTCCTCGTCTGTTCCAACACTATAAGCCAAAGATGCACCGTCATCAGTTTTTCTCGCGTCCACTTTCTGCTCTCTAGTTTTTGAAGACAAATCAGCAAAAGCGCTATTGACTTCGTGCTGGTTTCTGTGATTCGAGTCCTCCTCGACGCTTTCAGGGACTCTTGGGAGTGACTGGGTTTCTTTGAGCGATGCGTTTGGCACCTTTGCCTCTGCAGCAGTTCGTCTCTTGGCAAGGGCAGCAGAAAGTTCGTCTACAGACATGGTTGGTCCGCGGGTGGAAGCAATCGTGGAGGAGCCATCCCATTGGTCAGAGTCGTCCAGAGCAAGCAGGGCTTCTTTAACAGTAAGAAAGTCGCCTCGTTGCCACATGATTCTAATTGGCTTGGGTGGACCTGAGGAATCACCGAGACACAAAAATGTAGCACAGTTTGCGCCAAAACTGTCCTCGGCTGCCGCAGGAGGACATCGAGTACTCTCACTGTCGGCCGACACTAAACGTGGAATGGTTTCGACGTACGAATCCGTCTCCTTGAGTATTTGAGAAGTAAGCTTTTGCCTCCCTCCTCGTTTTGACGGGAATCCCTTCTCCAAATTAGAAGCTAACTCAGTCGACGTATCTTGTGTCTTTCTTCTTTGAGCCAGCTTTTCTCGAAGCTCCTGCATCACATCCTTTCTGGGTAGAGTCGTCAACTTGAAATCACCCTTTGGAGGACGAGCGCGAGGACTCTGCTGTGGACCACCCTTCTTTACGATACTATTCTCATCTTCGTCGGATATGCTGTCATTGGACCTACTTCGTGGTAGCGTTGCTTTCCCAGCTGACTTGATCGGTTGACTCTTGACGTGGGACTTGATCTTTTCTGGCACTCGAAATGTTTGGTGCAACGTGAGATTTTTCACAAGATTCTTAATGAAGTCACTTGCTTGTTCTGTTATTGGTGATGCGACTGTTTCCACGATGAAAATATCGAGTGAGATTGAGTTTAAACAAGCTATTTTTCACAGACATTTCTTAGGTTTGCTTACCTTTGGCCGGCTCTGCACTCATATCGGCTGTGTCAACAGCAAGATGGGTCGCCTTGACATTTAGAATGTTTTCTCGTTGCTTCAACGAGCTCGAAGTGGAATATCCGTCTGACGAAGTACCAGTAGAAGCCACTGATGCACTATCATTCTCCGACATCTCGGACGATGTAGCACTTGCGTTTGTTGAATCATCGCTTGACATGGATTTGTTCTCTGTGTTGCGTCGTGAATTTTTCGGTGTCTTGGATTCTCGAGTGCTCAGTAAAGGTCGTTGATCAGCGCTGAGTTCAGACTCTGATGAATCATCCATCAAATCGTCCTGTAAAGCTTTTTTCTTTGGGAATGTTTTATTGCCAATTCGGCGAGTCAAGGATCGCCTCGAGGCAACGCTCATGGGGCTATGTGCACTTTCGCTTCCCCGTTGTTTCTTAGGTGAAACACTTCCACTTCGCGAAGTCCATGCTGATTTCTTCGAGGTGGTAAAATTGGGGGGACTTTCCGGTCTAGTTGCGTGTTGCCCTGTGAGTGAATTATTCTCGAGGGGCTCTGGTCGATGTTGATGGTTTGGAGTCGTTGGTTCAAGGGCACGAGGACTCTGGTTCTTACCTTCCCCATTACTTGCAATTATAATATCCTGAACAGCCACGTGAATCTGTTCCCGGATCTCTTCTTCTCTGGCTTCAACCTCGTCGGGTTGTCTTTGAGTGTCAGGTTCTTGCCTGCTTTGTTCGACAGGCAGTATCGATAGTACATCAGGAATAGGAGGAATGATATTCGCTTCCGATGATTTTTCCTCAGAGTTTTGGTCGTTTCTGTCTTCTTCAATTTCTCTATGGTCCGTCCCCTGGTTCTTTGATGTTGACAGCGCAACAGACTTGATGCCTTCGGCAGGACTTCGACCCCATTCATCATCTCGGGAGTCTCTCATTTTTCCGAGAAGGGATTGGAGGCGTTGGGAACGCCGGAACGGCTTCGTATCACCATTTGACTCTGTTTGCATGGCAGAAACGTTTTGCATTTCGTCGCTGCTCCTAGATCTATCTTGGAGTGGAAGTGTCTCCATCGTTTTTGATGGACACAAACCGTCTGATTTCTTCGGAAGATGTGAAGATGTGCTGCCACAGCGTCCTGACCTTAGCAAGCGACGATCATTCGACAATCATGTACAAATATGTAGGTTGAATATATCGCAGATCCATAGGGAGTAGCGAGCGTGTGCAGTATGCCAATCATACAATCCGGTAGGTAGAAAAACTTGGTAATTAAGTAATCAACATGTCAGAGTCACGCTCGACGTGCGTTCATATTTCCGCGATAAACAACATTATCTAATTCCTCGAAGTAAAAAAATAAAATCGCCAACATGCCGAAATCGCAGAAATTTTTGCAATCGCTATAGCTCTTCTCATTCCCTTGCTGTCATCAGGCTCCGACTTCTGCACGATAATAACCAACAAGCAAGAGGACAACATCACGGAGCCACACCAGGAAGCATCGATCGATTAATCTTCATACGACATAAGCAAGAGGCTTTGTTCCTAAAGTTTCAGTCCTATTTTGAATTCTTGAGGTTTGGACCGTCGGTCGAAAATGGTTCGAAAGGAGAATATCCAGGCGAGAGGTAATTCCCTGCTTCAGACAGCCACCAGTAAACGCGCTGGTCCTGGTAGATTTGCATCGCTGGTGTTACGGGGAACTGCAAAGCCGCCTGTCAAGAAAGTCAATGTTACTGGATCAGATGCATCTCGTGTGTCCGACATGACTGCATCAGTCGTTGAAGATGCGAGGCCAGCCGTTATTAAGGAGGTAAAGATTGACGACTTTGAGGTCGAGAGCAGTGTCCTCGAAATGTCAGTAAAGTCTGGCGATTCTGCATTGAAAGCTTTCGGACAAGAGAGCCCATTACCTGGTCAGCAAGAGAAAACGACCCCACAGCCCCCACCTTTTCGCCTCCCTCCGAGAAAGGATGCAAAACCTATGGAAAAGAGACTAATGGAGATTCAGCCAGGAATCCGCATCACAACTCCCTCTCCGATGTCGTTAGACCGTATCCAGGTACAGATGGGCCAAGAACATGCTGCGCCAGCTTCTGCAGAGTATATTCGACAAGAGGAGGAAAAGCGCCGTCTCGATGAGACGGAGAGACAGAAAAAGGAGCAAACTAGGGCAAAGAAAGAAGTAGCGAGGAAGTTAAAGGAGGATCTACATAAAGAGATTGGTGAAGGATTCGAAGCGTTGTTGGAAGATGATCCAGAAGAGGCGACCCCAGCGAAGAAGAAATCTTTGGTCTCAAAAATTCTTGGCAAAATCAGACCCAGGTCTCCGAAAAAAACGATGACGGCGGATGTTGCCCGTGCTATGGCAAGAGAAGCGATCGCACGATCAAAAAACTCCAAGGGCCTTGGAAAGCCGCCTCTTCCCAAACGTGGTGACATTCCTCTCCAAGAAATCACCATGAGTGGTAAAGAGACTCTTGTGTCAGATCTTTGATTCCGTCGGGAAAGAGAAATTTCCCTGTTAGAGTAGATACTCATGAGCGACGGTGGTGATTCCCGCGACGACGAAAGTATCTCAACTCTTGGTACTGCTCACATTCTGGAGCGGATGCGGCCTGTTGGAAGTTCAATGTTGTTCACTGGACATGATGGAGGTGTCCGTGACCCAACTCCTTTTGACGATTTCGAGCCCATGGATGCCACCGACATGTTCCATCCGCCTGCCCCTAAGTCACGAGCACATGCTCTCCAAACAAATGCCCTGATTGATCAGATCGATTCTGGTTCATTGACAGAAGACGCAGGAGAATTGACGGGTGGATTTGGTCGATGTGCACCCCTGGGCCAGCCAAAAGTTTCGGGCAGTGCCGTTGAAAAGCCGTCTGGGCTTGGATTGGCTGCTGCATGCATTAACCAAGACGCGCTTCAAAATTGCAAGCGACAAGCTGGTTGTCCAGATGAGGAAAACCAAGACAACCCTACAGTGCAAGAAACATCCGGAAGGAATCGAAACCTTGAGCCGCCGGAAAGTCGAGCACAATCGGAATTCTCTCCGAAGTCACCTGGAGAGAAATTCTCGAGTGTACTCGACGCAGCTTTGTCAAGTATGGGGATAGGCATGAAAGATCGGCAGTCTCTCGACCCAAGGGGTGACAGCATCACAGACGAGGTGTCGCGCTTCTCAAGCATCGATATTAAGAAAGCATTGAGTCCCATTGACGAGGAATTCAGCCCAATCAATGGAGAAAAAGCAGGTGCGCTCAAATCCATGCCTGAGCTAGAGGAAGAAAAAGGGGAAGAACCTGTGCACATTGCAACCAATGACGTCGAGGGAGGTGATGTTATCGACCTAACCGATCTCGCCAGCCCAATGTCTAATACAACTCAGGACGGCGTGAAAGGCGACAAAGGTGCTCTTACAGGACCTTTCAGTTTTGATAATTTGATTGATCTTGCCGCTTCTAGACTCAAATGGAACACTGTTGACGATCGATATGCCGTGGAGGGTGAGGAAAGCCCACACCGGGTCATCCGCGGCCACAGTGTCGAGGGTGATGTTGCAGAGAGCAGCAGCATCCCAGTGGTTCAAGGTGTGGAAATTTCAAGCAAGAAAAACTTGAGAAATGAGATCACCCCAAAGGCCAGCGGAGGCACCAAGTCACCCAAACAACCGTCAAGAAGCTTCCACAGCTCCACAACTAAACCTCCTCTTCATGCCCTCGCGAGTGAAATGTCCCCACAGTCAAGTTTCGAAGTATACGAACACCCTGAGGGAGATATAGTCATGTGGTCAGAAAATCCGATACAACCAAGACATGTCCCAAAAAGCAAGACTCCGGCTCCCAGCGGGTTTACCGGTCACTTCTCCGATGGTTTGTTTGATCTACTATCGATGGACGAATCGGTTAGTAGAGGAAGGAAAAAGGTACCATTTCTTTCCGTCAATAATAATGACCATCAGTTGGTAGGAACAAATACCGATTCTACGAGTGAGGTATCGAAAAACTTGGAAGATGGCAATTCCCAAGTTTTCACGTCCATGTCAACTGATGCCAGCGACAAACGAATCAAAAACGACGAAAAGTCCGAAGGGACATCCGATCCAGAAGTGGAAGAACAGCATGAAAAGATGGATCCAAGTCTTGGTATTATGTGCGGAGCGGTCCCACTGTACTTTATGTACAAAAACAGGAATCCAAGCAAGAGTAGCGAAAATGCCACAAAAATGGCAGAGGCATTGGAGACAGTGGAAGATCGCAAAGATAAGGCAGTTGAGGCTCCAGAGATTGTCCCACAAGATGATGCTGAAGACAAACTCACAATCAGTCCAAAACCACAGCCTAAGGGATTTCTTCCAATGGCAAGTCCCAAAAAAGGTCATTTAACCTTGCAAGCAAAAGATGACGTTCCAACGAAAGATCTTTCGAGCGATGATAAATTTAAAGACACAGCGAGTTCATCGGAAGAAGAAAGAGAGCCGACAATTCGAGAGAAGGTGCTACTCGACAAGGATGATGCATATTGGGACACGTTGTCAACCATTGCGTCTACGAAAGACAAACGTTCAGGATCAGGAGAAATCTTCAACGCACTTGGTGGGGACCCAGGTCCAATCCCTGTCGAGATCACGATGAACACGTCGAATCTAGACGACGGTGCGTCGTCGCGCAACGGTAGTAGCACGCTATCAGAGGACAAGAAGCGAACCACGGGATATGTTATCGACATGGTTCGTGATGGAAAAAGCTCTGATTCCCTGTCTCGGCAGCTCAACACACTATTTGCCGAACGAGAGGTCCACTCTGAAGTCAGATATACGGATGGTATCAATGAAGTTCGGTTGCTTGGCAAGGCCCGCACAGCGAATGTTCGCGACGCCTTTCACGATCAACACTGGCAGGTACCTCGACAGGCAATGATGACTGAAAGTCCCGAAGAGTACTCCAGCAAACAAGAGACTGACAAAAGTAAAGGAAGAAAGGTATCAGATGACAGCAAGGCGTTTGCGACTGCCACGAGCATTCGTAACTCTTATCTGGAATCGGATCACAATCATCGGGATCATTCCACGTACCCCCGCATGAACGCTGTCTCTGCCAAGGCTGGGAAAAGAGGAAGAGATGATGTTTCGGATGACAACAGCGGATTGCTTTTGGCGATAACCAGAACGGAAGGAGATGACGATGATAAATCTAGCAAGGTTGAATCTGAAATATCTCGACACGAACCGCAAGAAATGTGGTCACGCGCCGATTTGGATGACATCGTGCTGAAGGCCATGCAAGATAAAGCATGTAATGATTTCTATGATGGAGCCAAGGAGGCATTTGAAGAGGCAACGTCGCGTATTGTTTCAACACAAAACACTGGTGGTAGGCCACAACCAAAATCCCAACACCAAGTCAAATCCATCGGAGCCATTCAAGAACGGGAGGATAAGTCGTGTGATGATTTCTATGATGATGCGAAGGCGGCGTTCGACGAGGCAACGTCGTATATCGTGCCAACACAAGGAAACATGGGATGGCCACAACCGAATCAGCATCGTAGGAATAAATCAATCCGCATGGCCCCAGAAAATGACCGGCGAGGCAGAGGTGCGATGAAGGCTTACCCTCCCAAGAATTCGACGACTACTTCCAAGCCGCCAACGCAAGTGGCTCCAATCACGTCCAAAGCATCCAGTGTCCTCGAAAATAACGTTCCGAGCCACTTCAGCGACGTCTTGAATGCTAACTTCTTGCCTAACCCGTGGAATAGTTCGACACGCAGTGTCAGCTGGGGGTTTGAAGAGATTTACGAAGAGGCCGAGGAAGTTGGTTCCGACGTTCCACAACAGGTCGGAGAGTTTCCAAAATCCAGAGAAAATAGGAACAAAGCCATCATGACTGCAGCCGCCGAAGCCGCAGCCACAAAGGCTGCTTTAGGTCAAATCAATACTCCTGTTGTCGAGCAGCCTGGATCTAATGGTAGTGAGTCCAAAATGCTTTCGGATATCGATGAAGAAGAATTGATATCTCGTACGCTTCAACTCTCGAAACAACTCTTGGCGTCTATGACCTTGCAAGACTTGGAAGGGGCTGACAACGAAGTCGTGAAATCACTAATGTCGTTTGGGACTGAAGATGGGAAGTTATCACTGCCAGAAATATCACGAGACGGCAAGCGAGAGAGTCCGCCTCGACCAAAAGACCCCCCACCTCGTACTGCGCTCTTTACGGATTCTTCGAGCGAGGAAGAAACAGCAACACAGGATAAAAGCTCTCTGGCCGTCGTGGACCCAGCCGAAATCGCCGGTCGAACAGCCATTCCCGAATCAGTCCGAGTAAGCAAGCCAACATCTACGTCTGCTCGTCCATTGGCCTCCACAGCAGGGGAATCTGTAAGCCGCTCACCCACAGCTTCATCGATGAATCCTCAAGGATGGAATCGATTACAATCAGAGTCGAGTAATCAAGATCCTCCCACCAGTGCCCTTGAAGGCCACACGCCAATGAGCACCTCACACACTGCCACATCGATCCAGCTCGAGCGCAAGACCCTTTCCCTTTCAACTGCACCGACTATGAATGCTGCGTCAACATTTTCCACATCCCATGGAATAGTGGCTTCTCCTGCGAGCCTTCAAACAAGAAACGCAAACCGATCCACCACGTCAACGTCTATGCGTGCCGTGAATTCCATTCCCGCGACAAATGAGTCATCTATCCATCAGTTGGTTGATTTTTCGGAATCACAGGGCTTGGTGGTGTCGCCAAGTAGTAGCATGCAAATCCGGTCGATGAACGGTTCACCAAGCTCTAACCGCTACCTGGGATCCCCCAACTCACAGTCCAACGTCGCATCTCCTCACGATGAGTCATCTGGATTTTCCGAATTGTTTGGACTGTCTCTTTTTCACAGCAGACAGCAGATCCACTCAATGAGCGACTCGATAACTCCCACTTCGATTCTTCGGCGCCTGGGATCGACCCCTCAAGAACTCTCAAGTGCTGAATCATCGCGCTATTCTCAATCGTCTGACCAGCCTGGTTCTGCAACGGAGCTTGATGTATCTGAAACATCACACTCGGAAACTTTTCCAACAAGTCCTACCCAACAAGGTGTAATATTCCACGTTCTCAACCGACCGACAAAGAAGGAGATGATTCAGACTCAGGCAAACGAGCCGATTGGATCGATCAATGGTGGCGGCGTTTCACCATCGTCGCGCAACATGAATGCAATTAGCGAATCGACGATTTCCAGTACCAGCCAGCAGCGTTTTTCGTCAGGGGGAGGATCTCAACATGACTACGCGTCCACATCCGCCTGCGGATTTGGACAAAGCTCGGAGGATGAAGTCAGGAGCAGCTTTGCTACTCGTTCTTCGACCAATCCTTCAATCCCCGTCGAGGAGGACCCTTCATCGTTGCGCCCAGCCGGAAGTGGTACGACCGAAGATTCACCAATTGATGTGGAAGGCTTGTTCCAAAATTATGACAACTTGGCCCATCACTTGATTGAAGAAAATGCGAATCTCAAGGAACGTGCATTGATGAAGACGACTACACCGGGTGGTGGTAATACCGGTAGTGGCGTTGGCATGGATGAGAATTCGACGGCGACGTCTAGCAACGTGGTGGTCAGTCGGTTAGATCAACTTCGAGCCCAACGTGAAAAGGCGGTTGCGGTTCTTCAGAAAAACACCAATACCAATCGTTCCTATGGAACTCGTGTCCAAGGTAGCAGTGGTGTTGTCGGTAATAACAACATTCCTCGAGAAAAGAATCGGTTGAACCATTACGCCACCAGGCCCAGCAACAACAGCAGGACGACGATAATGATGGACTTGTCTACGATGGAGCAAACACAGTCTCAATCGTCGGGTGCCATGGCAGTACGTCATCCTGCCTCGACTACTACCGGTACACAATTACGAGGGGCCGCGGCACCCGATATCGAAACGTCATCCACCACCAGTTCAGACCGAACAACTCCTTCGATGAAAGCACGAGAACTTCGGCGTCAATTGGACGAAGCTCTGGAAGCGTCTCACACCATTCGCAAATCACAAGAGCAATTAGGACGCGAATTGGCAACCTTTAAGAATCGCTTTTACCGCAAGTCGGGAGAGTTGGAAGACAAAGCCTTTCGGGCCATTGGTGGAATTTAGTATATATGTGTATGGAAGATTGAGGAGGTACAAGTAACAGCAAAATGTGATTACAACAGACAGAAACGAAAGTTTAGAAAGTGAATATGTTCTGAATGTGAAAGGACATGAAAAATGAAATGTAAATGTGGAATTGAACTGACAGTGAATGGAATCGACATACATGATATTCTATCACGCTAGAGGTATAATCAACCACGAAAGAGTGGTTTGTAGCTACCAACAAACAATTGTCAGTGTTCTGTCACATGGAAAGAAATGAAGTGTAATAATATGGAATTGACATACAGTATAATACAACGCCAGAGGTATTATGGAACACGGAAGAGTGGTGTGTGCTCAGCAACATACAAACACAACAGTAGGTGAACAATTGTCAGTGATCTGTCACATTGATCGTGACAACAGGTTTTTGTAAACTGTAAACTCCAAATATAGATGATGCTACTTCTGTAGATTTGATATTTGTTAGTAAATTTAAACCCACGTTAGCGCTTCTAGTGTTAGGGTTTAGCATCCTATCTACATGACTATCTATAGTACTTTTCCAGTTGAACGGGTCCCTACCTACGTACGCCCTCAAAATGGGGAACATGGTAGAGTCGCGGCGACTACCGGTAGTTCCAACGGTACAAATATCTACTCACCCCAGTGGCCAAAGCGTTGGATCCTTGTACCGATACATCGAGTCACACCCGGTACAAGTGAATTGGATTCTTGGTCTCTGGTCGTGTTTGCTATCATACCGCATCTTTGAACATGAGCAGTATAGAGGACCTCGTGGATGTCGTGGATGTCGGCGATGACTCTCTCCAAGAGTTAATCAATGAAGCAGAAAATCTCATGAGTAACTTGGACAAGGAGGCGGCGCAACTCATGGGTGGCTTTAGTATTGACAGTGACGAGGAAGATGACGAACAAAAACGACAGCAGCAGCAATCACAAGCGCAACAACTGCAAGATCCACTCCGAACTAGAGCACCAATTGATGATCATCCATTGTCCATGGAGAACTTGCTCTCGTCGCCTCCCGTGTCGGCACCACCACAGGGCGCCCCCGCTCAAGCACAAGTAGCAGAACCATCAGCAGCATCCCCCGGCACAATCAATGGAGCCATGTCGCAGTTCTTTGCCAATGGCACTCCGCCTTCGGTCAATGTGGATCAGTTCAAGTTGCAGACATCACGCTTTGCCTCGGGCATTGCGTCCATGGCTCAACGGGCTGCCCAACAAGTAGCCGTTGCAACGGCCCCTGTTCAAGTCACGGGAGGACCGACTCCTGTCGGATTTTCTCCCTCATATCCCGCTCAACAACAAGTTTCAAAATCTATTACTCGGACTAGTACATCACCCGAGTTGGATAAGGAACAAAAGGAACAATTGGTGCGAGATCATGTTGGTCAACTTTTACCCGGAGAACGCATCATCATGTTCTTGTCGCATTTGTTACATGTCAGTGATTCTGCTGGCTTGAGTTATGTGGCTTCACAATCCTCAGATTCGTACATGTGGTGTGGTGCCATGTCCTACTACCGCTTAATCCTCTTCTCGACGGCCTCGACCGAAAAAGTACAAGTTACCAAACCCGCCGACTGGGATGCTGCCTGTTGGCCCTCGACACCAGCTGCTACCAAAGTCATTGATATTCCCCTAGCGTCCATTGATCGAGTGGAAAAGGCTGTGTATCAAGCTGGTGGCTCTAGTTTCATGGGAATTGTTATTTATTCCAAAGACTGCGGACGAGTCCTTCGTTTTACGACGCCGAGTTATGCCGATACCGGACGTGCCTTTGATTCTTTGAATACCTACGCATTCCCTGGACGACGCAACATTGGATATCTATTTGCCTTTGAATCAAGACGTCAAGAGGTGATGGCATCGGTACATGTTGATGTGACAGGTCAACAGTCTATTCTGGTTCCGCCGTCACCACGACGATTTGACCCAATGATTGAATATCCCCGACTCCTACAGAAAACATCCATTACCAACGCTCCCTGGACCATGTGGGGGTCACTTAATGCAACATATCAACTATCACCTTCCTATCCATCTGTGTTAGTAGGTCCCGCTACCCTCGATGAGACCCAACCAGAAGCACAACAATTGATTCGACAGTGTGCTGCCTTTCGCAGTGAACAACGCCTTCCCGCTCTCACATGGTGTGGTGTCGGTGGCTCGAGCATTTGGCGAGCATCTCAACCCAAAGTAGGACTGCAGGGCAATCGTTCCCCTGCAGATGAACTCTTGTTGCGTCACGTCGCCGAATCAGCACGGGGGGCCAATGCCATGGCGGACCCCCCACCTGTCTATCCACGAGCTATCCTACAGCAAGTGACTGGTGATTACAACAAGGATTGGGTCCCTGAACCTGGATGTGGGCTTAAAATTTTGGATTTGCGCCCACGTGCATCGGCCATGGCCAATCGAACGGGAGGTGAGAAACGTACTATTTTATGTATTCGTTTTCGTCCCTGTACAAGTTCTTCGACTCACACAGTTATTTCCGATGTTCTCTTTTAGGATATGGCTACGAGAATACTTCGTACTATTCCAACATGACATTACAGTTTTGTAACATTGGAAACATTCATTCTGTCCGAGATTCTTATCAAAAGTTATGCACCGTCTGCAATAGCGATACAACCGTGGACGTTAATTTCCATTCTCTCATTGAAGATACCAAGTGGCTCTCGCATATTCGAACAATCCTGGCTGCATCTTGGGAAACTGCCTATTGGGTTCACGTTTGGAGAATGCCCGTCTTGTTACACTGCAGCCACGGATGGGATAGAACCAGCCAAGTAGCCGCCTTGGCACAACTCTTTTTGGATCCCTATTATCGCACCCAACATGGATTCAGTACACTCATTGAAAAGGACTTTATGAGCTTTGGACATCCGTTCCATTTGCGATGTGCCCATGGAGAAGGACGAAGTCAAACAGCTACCCCTCAATCGTCCAGCAATGACGAAGGACAGATCTCACCCATCTTTTTGCAATTTTTAGACTGTGTCTATCAAATTGTGCAGTTATTTCCAGAATGCTTCGAATTCAACACACAATACCTGTTGCAATTGAGCTTTCATATCTACAGTTGCCGTTTCGGCACTTTGCTTTGTGATAATGAAAGGGAACGAGAATTGTTGGCACAAATTCGACAACGTACCTACTCACTCTGGGAATACTTGGAGAGTTTGCCCGAATGCAAAAATGATTCCTTCCAACAAGAATCTTCGGGAGTATTGCTCATGCCCCTCCCCATGCTTTTGCGAAATGTACGATTGTGGACAGAACGCCATTGCTGTTTTAGTCGAAAACCGACACTCCGAAACTTCAGCAGCACTGACAACAACGTACCTTCTATGGAGACTAACGGACTCTTGGAACCTCATTTATCTTCATCGTCGCTGCTAGTCGCCAATGGTGAGAGATAGGCAACAGGGCTCCTGCCCATAAAGTAGATAAAATTCACAACCTTGTTTGTCATGATATGGGAAATCCATGGAGTTTGGTTACCGGGACAAATGAGCCGTCGACGCTGCTAGATTTACTATTAGACACGTAGGATCAACGATCGCAGTGAAGATGCCATACCAACATGTGAAATGACGCAATATATAAGAAGCACATTATTCTTTTTCCGTTGTGAATGGGTGAACAGATCTAATTGTGCATTTATTTTTACAGCTCTAACTCCTACATCATGAGCGTGAAGGATACAAGTTTGCGTAGGAGCAAAAGGATAAAGAATACAACTACCAGCTGAAAAATCTCAACTTGCTTGGAAAAATGGAAGGCAAAGCAATTGAGAAACGCAGTTTGGTATACTACTACTACTACTACTGCTGCTAGTAGTACTTGTATTTTTTAATTGGTAAAGGATATCCAAAGTATGATGTGCGGAGCAGAATGGAAACAAGGAAAAAGAAAAAAGTGTAGATAGAAATTTCGTCAAAAAGAATCGAGTAAAAGAGAACAACACTCGGGATTCCAACGTGGTCCCCCACCGTAGTACTAACCGAGCCCGAGCATGCTTAACTTCACAGAGCGGACGGGATGTGGTGCTGTCATGCTGGTATGGTCGTTCCCGCTTCGAGTCTTGTCAAAGTGCAACACAATCTCCATATTTACTTGGCCCATTTCTTTTCCAGCAGCCATTATTCTTGCTTACAACCAATATTTCCAAAGCCTTAGGCGTTGACTCTGGCAATAAATGTCTTCTCAATTTCTATCAAGGAGTCTGTCCCGGAATCTCTTTACAACTAATGTATCGCAGTTCCTCAAGAACTTGCCCGCTCTAGTTGCACCCATGATGTTTTTCTCAGCAGTTCAAAACAAAAGCCATTACGATTGTGTGCAAAAGTCACGTTGGATACCATTAGGGAAATGATGAAAAGTTCAAAAGAATATTTGCAAGAGGCTCCTACATCGTAGTACCTATAACTGTTAGAGGATAAAAATACTTATTGCGTCCTATGGTTCATGATGTACCAGGTACGTACCTGGGTATGGTATTCTTGACAATACCTTTTCATGCAGGTGCCCTTTAAAAGTTCCACATGGAAGTTGAAGCCCCCTGCGCACAGGTTTTGGGATAGAAATCTTTCTTGAAAGGAAACATCACACAGGTAGTAGCAAAGAAGCTGCTTGCCGCACGGCTCTCATCGGGGTCAAGGTCAACCATCCTTGGCAAAATCCGAATCGTTGCTTCTGATATCTTTCGTAGGAACCTACCAAAAGGTTCAACTCTAACACCTTCCCAAGAACTTTGCGCCTCACTGTCAGGGGCTCATTTTGAACCATGGTCGCATTCAGAGGACTACCGGAAGTGTTGCTACTATTTGCAACACAAACTTCAGCGTTCACACCTTTTTCGTCCTATGGCACCAGACGAATCACAAAAGCTGAGGCATCACTGCAGGAGCCACCGAAGAAAGACAAACCACTGGGATCCGACGAAAGTGTCGAAAATGCTGTTCCAACTCAAGGGAAGAATGCCGACGGCCTTCCTTGGTGGTGGGAGCTGGTTTGGAAGTTAGATATCATGAAGAAGGGAGAGCCAGGGGAAGAAATTATCTTCGGAGATTCGGCTAATGTGTTACGGACTAATATTGAACAAATCTATGGTGGATACCCAAGTTTGGATGGCTGCCCGCTCGCCGAAGGTACGCTCAAAATGATTTCTTTCGTGACTGAGGTAACTTCTTGAATGCTAATCTCTGTGACCATTGGCAATATTAGGTGAAATCACCGACATTGCTGATGGAACCATGTTTGTGGGATTACAGACCTATCAAAACAACTACGGTAGCCCATACAAGCTATGTTTCGGTAAGTCGAGACGAATTTTGTCTGCGTCGATTATGAGTTTGATTTTAAGTCGCATTCTCACAATAGATTTGGCTATCAACAGGCCCGAAATCATTCCTTGTCATAAGTGATCCTGTTCAAGCTCGTCATGTACTCAGAGATGCCAACACGAAATACGACAAGGGTATTCTCGCGGAGATTCTTGAGCCCATCATGGGAAAGGGACTTATTCCAGCAGGTAGGGGCTCCACAGTGTATAGCTCGTACGTTTCGTTTATCATCATGGGCTCAATCTAATTCATTGCTATGTGTTTTGTAGACCCAGAGACCTGGAGCGTTCGTCGACGCCAAATAGTCCCAGCATTCCACAAGGTAAGATGCTCGCGGAATAATATCACGATGCTCTCCAGACACTTATTAATCCTTTCTCAAAAAGGCTTGGTTAGAACACATGGTTGGGTTGTTTGGATACTGTAACGAACCATTGGTGACTTCATTGAACAAGATAGCGGATGGAAATGGCCAAGTGGAGATGGAAGAAAAATTCTGTTCAGTTGGTACGTTTGGAACGTGATAACTTTGCATCCTGTGCTTGAATTTCGGATTTCGGCCAATCAAAAATCCAAATCCGCGACTAACAATGCATCACTTTCTATTGCTGTTGATGCCTACTCCCAATGAAGCACTTGATATCATTGGTAAGTTCGTGTTTTGTTCAGTTGCGGCGTTGAGAATTTTGGGATCTAAGGCTTCCACGATCTCGTGATCTTAGGTTTATCGGTTTTCAACTACAATTTCGGATCTGTTACTACTGAAAGCCCAGTGATTAAGGCAGTATACTCGGCACTCGTTGAAGCGGAACATCGCTCCATGACACCGGCTCCCTACTGGGATATTCCCTTTGCCAATCAAGTAGTTCCGCGACTACGAAAGTTCAACAGTGATCTTAAGATTCTGAATGATGTTTTGGATGATCTCATTAATCGTGCCAAGAACAGTCGATCCGTTGCTGATATCGAAGAACTTGAGAAAAGAAATTACGCTGAAGTGGATGATCCGTCGATGCTGAGGTTTCTTGTCGACATGCGTGGTGCAGGTGAGTGGCATGTTGCTTTGCTTCGCGCGTGTCGTGTCTTGTTTCTCACTTTACTCTTTCAGACATCGACAACAAGCAGCTCCGTGACGATCTAATGACGATGCTGGTGGCCGGGCATGAGACAACAGCGGCTGTGCTGACATGGGCGCTGTTTGAATTAACCAAAAACCCTGAAATTTTGAAGCAAGCGCGAGATGAGATTGATCGTGTTATTGGCGACAGAAATCCCACTTTGGATGATGTCAAGTCAATGAAGTATTTGCGACTTATTGTTGCAGAGGTAGGTTTTGCTCCTATTTGGGGTTTAACACTTCTTTCATTGGCTAATATCTTGTTTTTTGCTGGAACCATTAGACCCTTCGAATGTACCCGCAACCGCCTTTGTTAATTCGTCGCTGCCGAACAGAAGATCGTTTGCCACTGGGAGGTGGTCGTGAGGCAACGGTGATTCGTGGAATGGACATTTTCCTTGTTTTGTATAACATTCATCGCGATGAAAGATTCTGGCCGAATCCTGACACGTTTGATCCTGATCGTTTCACTCGACCATTCAAGAATCCTGATGTTCCTGAATGGGAGGGATATGACCCGACCAAATGGGAAAACAAACTTTATCCCAACGAAATTGCATCTGATTTTGCTTTTCTTCCATTCGGTGGAGGGGCCAGAAAATGTGTGGGCGATGAATTTGCACTAATGGAGGCAACTGTAACTCTTGCTATAGTGCTTCGGCGATTCGATTTTGAATTTGATGAGTCCAAGTTCACGAATGTTGATATCATGGACAACCCCAGTGACCTTGAACACCCAGTAGGCATGAAGACTGGGGCCACAATCCACACTAGGAGGGGTTTGAATATGATTGTTAGACGTCGTAAATTTGATTGACTGTGAATAAAGCGAAGCAAACAACTTTAAGTCAAACCGTAAATGAAACGTGGCAGCGTTGCTAACCAGTACCATCCAATCATTAGATTCATGTCACGTAAGACATTCGAAAGTCAGTGAAGCACTTTACCGGTAGAAGACTTAGGGTTAGGGTTATTGCTTGGAAAAGTGGAAGGCAAAGAAACTGAGAAACGCAGGTTGGTATTCTACTACTAGTAGTAGTAGTACTTGTATTTGTAGTTGGTAGAGGATATCCACAGTATGATGTGCGGAGCAGAATGGAGACAAGGAAAAAGAATAGTAGAAAGAAATTTCGTCAAAAAAGAATCGAGAAAAAGAGAACAACACTCGGGATTCCAACGTGGTCCCCCACCGTAGTACTAACCGAGCCCGAGCATGCTTAACTTCACAGAGCGGACGGGATGTGGTGCTGTCATGCTGGTATGGTCGTTCCCGCTTCGAGTCTTGTCAAAGTGCTATACATTCTTCATACTTACTTCATGCCCTTTTTCCTTTTTCCAGCAGCCATTATTTTTGCTTGCACTTCATTGCCGTTTCACTTCAGGGGTTGATGGCCGAGAACGCTGACAACCTATATTTCCAAAGCCTTAGGCGTTGACTCTGACAATAAATGTCTTTTCAATTTCTTTCAAGGGGTTTGTCCCGGAATCTCTTTACAGCTCATGTATCTCAGTTCATCGGCACTCGTCCTTCATGGTCGCCTTTGTCTGCAGTAACAACAAGATCCTTTGCCAGCAAAAAGGTAAATGGCGCACTTTTGTTCTCACGGTACTTTTTTGGATTTGTGCAACTGTCTCATTGATTTGCAATTTCTTTGTAACTTCCTTCATAGCATAAAAATCTTTTGAAACATGCCAAGGGGTTTCGTGGACGGGCCAAGAATTGCTTCACTATAGCCATTCGGCGAGTTCACAAATCATGGCAATACGCATACCGTGATCGAAAGGCAAAGAAGCGAAATTGGCACAAACTTTGGATTCAACGTATTCAGGCCGGTGTAAGACAGTATTCTTTCCGTTATTCCGACTTTTATGGGGCATACAGAAAATCTGGGATGCTGATGGATCGCAAGATATTGTCGGAATTGGCAGAAAAGGAACCTTTCGCATTCCGTTCCGTAGTGCAAGTAGTGGAACATCAAAAGTTGGCAGCAAATGCAGGAAAATAGAGGCATCTTTTACGACTAGGGACCAGGGTGAGTAACAGATTTCTTACAGTAGTTACTAGTAGGCTCCAAAAGCTTCTCGTGCTATCCACAACAAGCTCCACCTCGTTCATGTTCTGATAGAACAATAGGGTTGTCTGTGAATGCTTTCTTGGCTTGTGAAACCTGCAAAGGCTCGTCTTCGTAATCATCGCTTTCGTTGCTACTCTGTGGGCTTATAGTCAATTCCTTCTCTTCGCGTACGTGAGTGCTTTCCCCGCTGGAGCACGAGATCAAGCTTTTATCGTACAGCTGCATGTTTCTATTATCCACCACGGCTTTTTTCTTCTTTCGTGGTTTGAGTCGGTGCTTTTTGTCGGCAGGTTGACCATCGACTTCGGGTCGTTCATCAGAGGGGACGGCTGACTGTCTAGTCGCCTTGTCCTTGTCCTTGTTCTTGTGGACGCTCTTTCTCCTATTGACGCTCATTTTCAATTTATCAAAAGAAAATCTTGGGGGACGAATAACCTGCTGATGAGGCGAACTCTCCGTTTGGATGAGCTGATGTCGTCCATCTGGCTCCTTGTCTGTACCACCCTTTTGGAGGTCCTTGTTGATGGAGGACATTTCCAACGCCCGACTCCGACTTAGATAGAGTTCTTTTATTCTTGAGAGCTCTTCCTCAATCCTTTCATTGGATTCTCGCATTTCCTTTGACAACCGATAAACATCATTCACATGAGATATTAATCGTCGTGCCTTTTCAGAGGGGGTCAGTGAAGCGTCCCTAGAAGAGCCCCCGTCTTGGCTTTCACTCTGATTTAGTTCAGAATATTGTTCCACTGGATCATTTGATATCGGATGCACAAACCTGGTATTTCGTATGTGGTTTGCTGCAGTTGGACGATGGTATGTCTCTACGTTGATCACATCGCGAGGACTTTCTGGTGATTCTGATCTAATCGTATCACGAGGACTCGTGTATCTAGATCGAGCATTGTAAGGCGTTTCATGTTGTCGTGTATCAAGCCGCGTGTGCAATGGCGGCAAGGGCGCCTGATGAAAGGGCACGCCTTGCCTGCCCTTGTATTCCAACTCCTCGTTTTGCCTTCCCTTTAGTCGACTATTTCGAAACTGCATTAGTCGTTCCCGGGATGCTTTGATCTTTGGTGGTACTATTTCCGGAAGAAGCTTGCTCAAAATTTCTGAATTCGTGTGAATTTCTCCTTGTTCCGACGCGACAAGTGAATTCGTTTCATATGGGTAGTATTCACGTCCCCGTGGGTTCAAGTCTAAATGTCCGTATTCTCTATCCTCTCTTGAGCGCAAGATTTCGATAGGATCACTGTCGTCTATTCTTCGTCGCAAAGTACTTTCACGCCCCGATAACTGAAATGATTGCCCTGATACCCGGCTCTCTCTATATGCCCGACCCGAGTAAATTCCCATGGATGTTTGCGGCAAATGCGATATGGGGTCAATCCGCCGGATTCCACTTCTTGTCGATAATGGCCTCTCTGCCGGAAGGTTTTCCCGAATCGGAAAGTGGTCTTCCTTAAACTCATTCATGACCTGGAGCACGTCCCTGGTTTGTCGTCTATAGTCATGTGTGCCTTCATCTCGCCTGTCCATGTAGTGTTGATGTCCCTTGTTCCCCTGTTTCAACCGATCGCACATGAAATCGACTCGTTTCAACAAGTCCCGGTCTTGTTGGATTTCTGTTGAAGGGAGATACCCGCGATTATTGGTCCTCGATCGTCGCTCATCGGTAAAACTGGATCCTATTCGATTGCGACTGAAATGATCATGCTGTCTTTCATAAAAAGAGTCCCGCGGCATGGATCCACTCATTCGTGACGGTCGGGAAAGGGCTCTTAGGCCATGCTGGTGCTGCTGGGGTCCCATGATGGACACCTCTCGTTCCATTCTCAACATTTCGAGCGTGTCAATAATTTCGGTAGAGGAAAAACTATGGTCAGTGGGGAAATGACGTGACTGATTTCGCACATAGGCCTTGAGGTCTCTATTTTTCTTGACCAAGTGGTCCAGGACTACATCGTAGGTCATAAACATGTCCTGTGCCTGGTCTACTGGATCCCTTTCGTCCCTTGCCCTTGGGGGCAACGGACTGGCACTTCGAATTTCTATTCTATCCAATGCCGATTGTAGCTGTGGAGACCGTTGGAGTACTCTTTTTCTTGTGGCTCGTTGTTGACCGACATTTGGTATTCTTCTCGAATTCTGGTAATTCCCTATCGTGTGTTGGGGTGGATGATAGGAGGGTTCCGTTTCGGACATGCTACTGGCCACATCAGCCCCATAGTCTGATATCTTCACCATCGGGGGTGGGGGCTCCCTGATTCTCATTTTTGTTGTTGTGTTTCTTCGGAGCCGTCGTCAATCCACTATTTCCTTCAAGGGATTCAGAAACCAACCACCAGAATTGCCGGCGTGCAAGAACGATGCATGCACCTGTCCCAGGCACTCTTTACTATAGAAAACTGACCCGTCGAACCCCCGGACGCAATAAAAATTGGTCGAGTGCAGCTACGTGCAAGTCGTTTTCAAAAGTCCCAAAGCATGGGATTCACCCCGTCTGATTCCTGTCAACAAACAAACTGCACAAAGTCACTCCAACCGATGCCAAAATGTGAGGGGTAGTTTACAGTCAGCTAAAATTTCCGCAACGGCGATGCTAGTTTCCTATGTAACCGTGACCCATGCGACATCGCTGATTACCTGGATTGTTCCGAAACTGCATGGTGGACATACATACAGACGATCCTGCGGATTTGCTGGCCCGTCTGTCGTGTGCACGTTCCCAAGAATAGGATGGATCTTACTACTGCCTCGATTCGGACGATGCCTTTATCATACACCACTTGTGACACAAAACACACGACGTTATCTTTTCCATTCTATATTGATAGAGATTATTATCACTATCAAATTTTTAAATGGCCGAAGCAAGTGAGGAAACGAAGCAATCTGGTGGAGGAGCAGAGGAGGATCCAACCAACCAATCAACAAAGAAGAATGAGAAAAAGGCCCGAGTCATTGTCGCTCCACCCTGTCCACCAGCGGTGGCTACGGGATATTTGATTCTTCGTGGAGTGTTGCAGGGATTGATTGGTGCTAGTATGGACGAAGCGACTATAAGCTTGATGCAACCCACGTACATCAAAGACAATTGTGCCTCTGGTAAATTTTCGGTCAATTTGGGCAAGAAACTTGGTTCTTGTGAATTAGAGTTGCCAGAAACTCCCGAGGGATGCACCGCCTTGTGGACGGCCTTGGATACGGCCATGAAACGAATCATTGCATCGAATCTTCCCATTGCTTGCTTTTCCATGGGCAAAGATGATGCCATTCAAGCCTATGGGACTGGTATTTTGAATGGGGCGATTGAAAAAAAGACCCCAGATCCATTGACATTGGCCTGGATCGATGGGATTGTGTGCTGTGTACCTCCGACGCTGCCCTATGCGAGTACGGGTGGCATTGACTCGATTCAAATTGATTTGGAGCAATCGTCCATTGTGGCAGGGAAAAAGGCTCGCAAGGCAGAAATTACTTTGAAATTTATTGTTGGAGAATTGGTGGGATCATCATCACCTCCCGAGGTGGCGACCTTGACCACCAACAGTGTGGCTGCCGAATCGGTTGTTAGTTTGCGCGAGAACAAGATTCGTCTCGAGGAAGGGACTGCCCTTGCCACGGCGGCCAAGTTGGCGGTAGAGGAACCAGCCTTGACGGAAGAAAAGCCAGCCGTCGTTGACGACGACGAAATGGTGGTCAATGCTTGGGAAGTCAAGGGCAAGATTGATTATACCAAGTTGGTGAATGACTTTGGTTCCACTCTCATTGACGAGGCACTCATGAAACGAATCGAGGCAGCAACAGTTGGTAAGGGTCATGTTCCTCGATTGCATCGTTTCTTGCGTCGGGGTATGTTCTTTTCCCATCGCGACATGGGAGCATTGTTGGATTGTGTCGAAAAGGGCAAGCCCATGTATCTGTACACAGGCCGTGGACCATCCTCCTCCTCCATGCACTTGGGACATTTGATTCCCTTTTTATTTACCAAATGGCTCCAAGATGCCTTTAAAGTTCCCTTGGTGATTCAAATGACGGACGATGAAAAGTTTTTATTCAAGGGCGAGTATACCGCCGAATCGGGTGACAATTTGAACCACTATGCCCAATTGACTCTGGAAAATGCTCGCGATATCATTGCCTGTGAATTTGATTTCAACAGGACCTTTTTATTTTCGGATTTGGAGTATGTTGGTCGGATGTATCCTAATATTGTTCGGATTTGGAAGGCAGTGACAACCAATACAGTCAATGGTATTTTTGGATTTGACGGTAGTAGTAATATTGGCAAGGTGGCTTTTCCCGCCATCCAAGCAGCCCCCTCGTTTGCCTCGAGTTTTCCTATCGTTCTTGATGCCGGTCCAGACTCGCATCATTGTTGTTTGATTCCTTGTGCCATTGATCAAGATCCATATTTCCGCATGACCCGCGATGTTGCCCATAAATTGGTTCGACGAGATCATGGTTTGGGTGGCAAACCAGCCTTGATTCATTCCAAATTCTTTCCTCCCCTGCAAGGGGCCACGGGAAAAATGAGTAGTTCGGATGAGAATTCGGCCATTTTCTTGACCGACACGGCCGAGCAAATTGAACGCAAGATTAAAAATCACGCCTTTTCGGGTGGGCAACAAACCAAGGAACTACAAGAAAAGTTGGGTGCCGATTTGGACGTCGATGTTAGCTATCAGTGGCTCAAATTTTTCTTGGAAGATGATGACGAACTCGAACGAATTGGCAAGGACTATAGTACTGGCAGCGGCGAGTTTTGGAGCACCGGCAAGGTGAAGCAGCGATTGATCCAAGTCCTAAAAGAGTTGGTCGCCGCTCACCAAGAACGCAGGGCCAAGATCACTGATGAAGAAGTCAGGAAGTGGATGACAGAGCGAAATATTGTTGCAATCGAGAAATAGATACGATTGGCATCAATCGGTAGCTGGGACTTGGTATGCTATTTATATACTAACATCAAACATCAAGCAAAGTAGCGTTTGTAGTCATTGTAGTCATTGATGGGTTCGGTAAGGCTCTGTGTGCATTTGACACGTCGACCCTGGGCAGGTCTGGCAGTACCTGGTACCGTAGCAACGAGTACCTGTCCTACACACATCGTTCCCGATGCAGCCGATGGATCTTTTGGACTGCTTCGAGTTTTTGTTTTTGCACGATCTTCGTAGCCCATTGGAGCGAGAGAGATCATATATCGATTCCAACAACCATAATACGAGTATTATTATTATTAGACTACCATGTCTGCAATGCGCTGGGCCGATTCGGATAGCGAGTCCGAAGAAGAGTATGTCCCCCCTACAGAGGGCCAACCGACTCCCTCCTCATCTGTGGAAATCGAGGAACGGCCAGCGCCAACGGTCGCTGTTCCTCCTCCATCCTCGGGACGGGGAGGTCGTGGAGGTGATTGGGCGAGAGGTGGTCCAAGAGGTGATTGGGAGACTGGTGGGCGCCATTACGATCGTGGACATGGTGGTGGTGATCGTGGTGGTGGTAGAGGAGGACGAGGTGGGAGGGGAGGCCGTCATTCTGCTCCGCAACAGGATTGGCGACAAATGGCCAAAGAGTCCTCAAGGTTCTCACATTCGAGTAAGTCACCATCCATTTCTCTTCCGAGCGACTCTGCTGGTACAAGTACCATTTGATAGGAATGATAAAGTCTCGTTGTCACCATACGACTCATCCTGCCCTGTTGTTGTTGTTGTTGCCTTTTGTTTTGCTGAATTTTTTAATTCAGCCGAACCTACGACTGCTGCTACTACGGTAGATGGAAGCGCATGGATGGCACAACGACGTGCCAAAAAGGAACAAGAAGAACAAGGGCGGCGAGAGCAAGAAAAGTTACAAGACTTGCAAGCGGAACAGGAAAAGAGAGAACGTCGAAAATCGCAACTGTCGGCCTTGAGAGAGGTGGTGTCTCATATCCAAGAACCTCCCACCATGACTACGGGCAGTCCGACTGGAACAAGTTTACAACGTGCCGCTCAAGTGGGACTTCATCCTCCTCCTCATCAGCATCAGTATCAGCATCGTCCACTTTCAACCACAACATCACCACCTCATTCACCGCCTAGGAATCCAGTACAAATTTTATCACGACCACATGACACATCACACGACACTGGAAAATGGCCTCGTGCTTCACAGTCACAACCCGACTTGACGACACCACCCGTTCAGAACATTACCAAAGTATCGTCATCCAAACCTAGAGGAGAATTGCAGACGGATGGAACTGTCAAATTTACGAATTCGTCAAGTGAACCTCGGTCAAGTGTCGAACCCAATGCACCAGTGTCGACAGAAGAAGACGAGAGTCATGCTACCAACAACGATGAAGAACACTCTATGACATCCAAGGGATCCAAAACGTCCACCAAGAAACGTCGCAACAACCGGCGGGGGAATCGTGGACGAGGAAGTGGCAGACAGAATGACAACCATCATCATGACGACGTTTCCGTTGGAAGCAATGTATCGCGTGGTGGTGGATCGGGTGCCCGCTGGGGACGAGCTGGCCGTGACTCTGATCGTGGTGGACGTGGGCGAGGCCGAGACGGTCAACGAGGACGAGATGGCTACTCGCATACGGTAGAGGGACGTGACCACCAAGGTGGTGGAAGCCGAGGCGGGGACGGTGGAAGACATGACCACGACCAACGTGGCGGGGGCCGACAGGGCAGAGGTGGCAGAGGACGAGGAGGCGATCGAGATCATCATCATGACAATCCAGGTGGAGCGGGACGCGGACGAGGGGGGCGTGGCCGTGATCATGTGAGAGACCAGCAACAAGACGTTTCGACAGTGGAACGCCATGGACCAGACGGCGGTGGGGGGAACGAAGGCGACGGTGGCGGCGGCAGACATAATCGTGACGGTGGACGAGGAAGAGGAGGCCGGGACTTTCGCGACAATCGCAGTGGTGCACCTGCTGGACGAGGAGATCGAGGTGGTGACGGTGGAAGAGACAGTCACGATAGTCGCGGTGGGGGTCGTCGTGGACCACGTAACGATGGCCGAGGGCGTGGAGTCGAAAATGGAAGGGAAAGTAAAGACAATCACAGAGGTGAGCGCCATGATGGTTCCCGTAGTCACGGGGATGGGGCAAGAGGACGATCTGGTGGAGGAAGAGACGGTCCAGGCCGAGGAAAAGTGTCGAATGCTGTTCATACTACCGGGAGCTTCGAGATCGGGAAGGATTAGTGAGTAGGGGAAACTAAATTTAACGTGTTTTCTATGGCGTTACTTCGTTGTGTGGTCTGCCTCGAGCCAGTAGACAGGCTGGGCGCCACCGACGCACTTTCTTGACAAGTCCGTTTGTCCTACTACCCCTTGATTTTTGCCCCTTTTGTGCTACGAACCTTGTCCTTCTCTTCTTTTTGCAAAGCATACTTCTCTCGCTGCCTTTCACGGCAACGAAGACACTTTGTTGCAAGTCCTTTGTCACCGAACGCAGCCCATGGCCGAAAGTTCTTGCACCCTTTACACCACTTGATTTCTAACCCGCTATTTACTACAACCCAAACGTTGACGTCGCAAAGCGTACACAGACCCTTGTTCTGCGTTGGAATGATTGCGTAATTGGACTTATCCCCGAGCATGCCACCTTCCTGTCCATTGCTGCTCCGAGGAGCCAGACTTCCGTCGCTCTTTCCCTTTCCAGAAGTTGGCTTCTTCTTGCTGCCGTTGGAGCATGGGCATGCTTGTCCACACATCACACAGCAACGCATTCCTTCCGGGAGATTGACGGATTGCTTCTGCGACATGTGGGCTGGGAAATTGACGAGGCTCGTGAACTCTGGAACTGAAGCTCCTTTCACTTTGTCCATATCTCCTTGAAACTTTGATGGAATAGGCGGTTTCAACGGAACACACTTCCTCTTCGATTGTGACATATCCATTGGGGACATATGGTGCGGACTTGCCATGGGTGGTGGCATTCCATGGTGAGGACTCCACATGGGCTTTCCGTGTTGTCCAAGTCCCATCGGCGAGGTCAAAGGATGATGCGAAGACATAGGGGGCGGGATGTGAAGTGGCATCGGTGGCATGTGTGATCCAGGAGGCAATCGACCCCGTAAGTTTCGAACCCTATCATTGTGCCCGTGGGGAGGTGGATGACCAAACATCATTCTGTGGTCTCGGCCGTCACCATGAAGTGGGCTTCTTGCAAACCCAACACCTGAGCCTGCGTAAAGTGGAGTTGGTGGTTTTGATCCTGCATAGACAGGAGTCGGAGGGGCTCCGTGACCATCATGCTTCCAACCATAAGGATGACTGGGATAATGATGCTTCGAACCCGAACTGCGGAGACCACCTGACATGAAGATACTGTGCATGTGTTCTGGCTCGTCGTCCTTCGAGATTCCAGACTTCTTGTCCTGGTTTACATTCTCGCGTTCTTCAGATCCCGATTTGTCGTGGAAAAAGAGTGGTAAAGGAGTTGTCGTGCCAGTTTCGCCTTCGCCGCCCATTCCAATCTCGGAATGTGGTGAAAGCATGGAAAGACGAACTGTGTCATTGTCCTTCCCTTCTTCGCCCTTTCTATTGGTCTCGTGTTCCTCCTTCCACAGGGAAAAGTTATGCGGACTAATGACCATTTCCCTGGTGGAACTTGACAGTTGCGAGGTTGTGGAGCCTGGTCGCTTAGACTCTCCCTTTTCGTTCTCTTCCCAACTACAAGTTGCCAGGTCTTCAAGAGAGGGGGTATCACCTGCAATACTCCAAGATAGTGCTTGATTGATGCTGTGAAAACCAGCATTCGAGGGCGATACCCCAGAGTCTGCAATGTGTGGCAACGGTGTGAAGGTTTGACCGCGCAGATGTCTATTGAGAAGGTGCTCATCGGTCATCATTTCGGAGTCAGCCATTCCCTCCGGGCCAGGAGGTGTGGGGGTATCTGCAGCCCGAATATGCAATGGTTTACGGAAGGGAGATGGCTTTTGGTCGCCTGGCACGGCTGTGTCATCGTCGTCTTCCATTATGTCGGTCTTGATGGTGATTTTTGTTGCACACTTTTTGCCAGTGTTCTTGCAGACTGGTGTGGCATCAATCTCTTGGTGATTAATAGGCGACGTCGAAAGGGACATGAACAAACTCGTACCATTGTTTTCTTCTCTGTTCTTTTGCATGTCATTCATCGTTAGCTGCTCGAATCGAGAGGATTCAGCACCATCGATGGCCGAGTCAGTGGGCGAAGAACTACGATGATGGCCCTTTGATTTTGTCTCAACCGAAGTATTGACGATCAGCGCAGCACTATCGCATCCCTTTCGACGTTTTGGGGAAGCTTTCATCATAGGAATGTCGTGGATTGAGTCAGCTTCGAAAACAGCTTCGTTAGCGCTACTTTTTGCGGAATCCCTTGTCGTGGAAGAGATCAACTTACATCTATGGGCATCGTAGGAATGCAGGGAAAAGGCTCCACTCAAACTTGACGCCGTGGATGTACCAGATGGATGTCGCCTGTGACGGAAGCGCTCCTCTTCGAAGATGTTAGTATTCGACGAGGAATACGTGGAATGCTGATTCGATCGATCGCGCTTTCGAGGGGAATCACGCTTCAAAGGATGGATATCACTGGCATTGTTGCCAGCAGTAATGGTGCTGCTGCTACTTGCATTGCTATTCGTCCTTCGGAATGAATATGCATGGGACTTATCCTTTGAATCATTCATTCCTTCGATTGTCCTCTTCTTACTGCCCCCATGAGAGGATTTCGTCGAGCGACTGATATGGCTACCTTTGCTCTTTGATGACGAAATAGAGTTGTTGTCGGAAGTTGACATTGAATGAGACTGGTTCATATGAGGTGCGAAATTTTGAAGATGTGGTGGAGGTCCACCGTGATATCCCATTGCGGGATGGGGGCCACCCGAATACGACGGCGCTCCACCGTAGGGTGGCGGATGATATCCAGGTGGAGGGCCTGGACGCCCATGCATGTTTGGAGGATGACCATAATGTCCCGTATGCCCATACTGGGAAGGATGCGGGATGTGAGGCATTTGGTGATATGGCGGCGGAGGCCCTCGGTAGTGGTCATGCGGTGCATAGTACGATGGTGGTGGTGCATAAGGTCCCGACGCAGGAGTTGGTCCTCGTGGTCCGTGCATAGCATGTGGTGGCGGATATGGGGCTCTGTTTCCTGGATGATAAGTTGGTGGATAGCTTTCATGCATGTACGGTCTTTGTGGGGAAGGATGGGAGTTGTACGATTGAGAGCCATGCTTGTTCTTGCGTGAAGGCGATGGTCTCGCCTGTGATCTTTTCGCCGGCTGTTCCTTCCTCTCTGCCAACGATGACTCCCTGTCTTCAGCCTTCGCTTTCCGTATCGAGCTATCCGTATCGTCCCGGGATTCATCGATCATAAGATTGGACGAGTTTCCCCTACTGTCTTGTCCGGCCCCCTTCAAATCTTCATTTTTCACAATTATCTCTGGCAAACCATGAGAAATCTCCGACATTCTTGTTTTTATGATTGCCGCACTACTGAGAAAGCATACAAGGGTTTGTTTTGTACGATTGCGCCGTTATAGTCGTAAGTCAGGGCTGGACCTCAAAGCGCACCGAAGGAGGGTTCAATGCGAAGTTACGAAAGGCAACCAAATTGTGATCCGTGAAGATGACTACCCGTTTCATAATTGATAGTATAAGTTCATGTAGGTTTGTATGAACGTCTTTCCGCGTGCGACAGACCGTAGAGCCGTTATCCTCTATCTTGTTGATACTGCGAGGATTCCCGCTTCACAACTTTCGCCAACGTCGAGTGGTTACTATGGCGATTTTCGCCAGACCTGTCACGAAGCACATGGTAAGAAGCAGGGCGGGTGGTTTATGGCACCTGTGAACCGTACAAATGGGTCGATCGAGTCGAAAATAATCCGTCTGGCAATCTCCCACGACTGGTGTCGCTGCAATGTCATAAATGACATTCCTAAACAATTATACTGGTGAATCATATATCCCGAATCCCGAGAGGGATAGTCGTACCTGGTACACCAAACTCGGTAGGCGGGAGTCAGACGGGTGCCTCACGGATAGTTTATGGACTCGTTTTGGCGATTTTGAAAGAACAACTTTTTACGCCTACAACCAACGAGCACAACACATTGAAAGGTGACTTTGCCTGGCCACCAACGAAGACAACCATGGTTCCAGGACGTGCTTGGTTGCTTCTTGGACTTTTCTTACTTGGGTTCAGTGCAATCAATTTATTACAAGTGCATCGAAATCTCCGAGAAGTTGAAGTTGATTTGGCAAACAACATTACATTCAATTCAAGTTTGACCAATAGAACGGATCCAAGCGACCATGGGAAGGAATGTACGACGGATTGCCCATCGAATTTATCCATGACAAAAGTTGGAAATGACGCATTAAGCTTATGCGGACGAGAAGACATCATTCAAGGATCTTGGGTTGGAGTCCAAATGAAAAAGCCTGCCTACGTATCGAAAACGGAACATCTACGTTGCTACCCACTTGATGAATACCAAAAGTCACCCTGGTTCACGTATGAATGGAAACCACATTCGACCCGCTGTCAATTCAGCGATTGGGATATGTCCCACTTTTGTTCTCTCATGGAATTGGGAACTGTCCTCATTAGTGGCGATTCGCTGAGTTGGGAACAATTCTCGTCGCTTGGACAATTATTGGGCTTGAGAATACATCAATCATCCCAGTTGGAATCCAGAAAAAAGAATCAAAATCACATTCAATATGGATGCCGCCACAAAACACGTCTTGTGTTTCGACGAGATGATATTCTGTCGGATGTTGCCAGCACCATCTCGGAATCCTTTCCACAGGTCATTGTTCTGAATCGAGGAGCCCACTACCAAAACGATACAGCACTCATGGCTGGTATACAGCGCAATATTGGTGTACTCCAAGCCTGGAAACATAAATGCACCCAAAGCGGGATGAAGTGTCATTTGTTTTGGAGAACGTCCGTACCGGGACATCCGCTTTGTGACCAAGTCAATTTTACGCTACCCAACAACGACTTGGCGGCAATGGAGGCATGGATTCAAAATCGTTCCAATTACAATAATCGGACCATTGCGTACCATTGGTATGACTATCAACACCAGAACAACTTGATCTTGGAAAGTTTGCGAAAGGGTCTTGGCGATGATGGCTTTGAAGTCTTGGATGCCTATTATTTGAATGTCCTACGGCCCGATGAGCACCGAGCTCATCAAGGCGATTGTTTGCACAATTGTTATCCTGGCAAGATGGACGTGTACAATCAGCTACTATTGCATTACTTACGAGTGCAACGAACTCAAGAAGATGTGGACTATCTCAAGCGATTGAATGCTCAGGCTTTACGTGGCTCTGTGCAAGTGAATAGCACCCCAGTACTCCAATGATCGTCTAGTTGCTAACGATCACTTATTCGCAGTCGGGTCAATATATCTTCCCTTTCAGTGACCATTTCTTTGTTTATACGATCGGGGTCTTGCGTCGTCGATACTTTACACGACAATGCGAGCTGGTCGGTGCGACAACCATGGTGGTGTAATCTTCTTTTGGTAATTCGCTAGCTCCCTTCCCAACAAATTCCAATTCATAATTTCGGAGCAACCAACTGAGGCTGGCCTTGAGTGAATTCCATGCAAATTTACGTCCACCACATTGATGCATCCCACCCCCAAAGGGAATCCAGGCATAGGGTTTATGTTCCTTTTTGGCTTGGGCCGTAAATCGATCGGGATCAAATCTGTCTGCATCGTCTCCCCACAAGCAAGGCAAACGATGGGCGGCACCAGGGGAAATATTGACAATGTGTCCCTTGGGAATTCGTTTCCCTTGAAAGACAGTGTCTTCCTTGACGGCACGACTCAATTGAAAGAATGGTGGATGCAAACGCAACGTTTCCGATAGGACTTGATCAAAGATGGGCATATTTTGGATTTGATCAAAGGTCAAGATATTGGGATGCAAACTATTTCCCTCGTTGTTGGCTTGGGCGAAGAGTTCTTTTTGTTCCTGAATAACATGATTGAACCATGTTTCATCCTTGAGTAAATGCGCCATGAGCCAACTTCCGGTGACATTAGACGTATGTTGTCCACCCAACAAAACGCCGATAAGGATTCCAGTGATTTCTGTAGTTGTCAAGGCTTGACCATCTTTGTATTTGGCCTCCATGAGAATTTGCAAAAAGTCGCTAGGAGGAGTGTAGTTGGGGTCTTGTAGCTTGTTTTGATTGCGTTCATCAATCACCTGTTGGAATAATTTGGTAAAAAGATTTCGTGCGGCCATGCATTTAGAACGATGAGGATTAGGGATCCAAGGAAAAAAAAGAGAATAGGAACAAAGGAATGATCCAAGGCCACTGAATGACATGATCAATCAATATTGTAATGCGTGAGTGAGTGCAAGATCAATATTCCCAGTCAATACGATTGTTTTTGCATCCTTGGACGTACAGTAATGTTCTGCCATTCCCGAATCCTTCCATAATTTTCGAATCTCATCTCCCAACAAACAACGACTACTAGTCAAGGTATATAAATCGGATAAGCTTGCCAACAAGTCTGCTTCTCCTTCATCACCCCACTCTTGGGCAAAAAAGGTGGCCACTTCGTCTTGGACCAAGTCCATGTACTTGACAAAGGCAGCATCGCTCAGTCCATCTTTGAAAAAGGCAAATTGTTGTGCCATTTTCGATTGGGGACAATCATAACACACCCCAGGACCAAAGGTAATGACCGTCATGGCGTAAGCCTCTCGGATATCAAAGACGTGTTCTCGTTGTTTGAAAAAATGAGCATGACCTTCACTTCCCGTCAAAAACGTCATGCTCTTACCAAAGAGTTGAATGGTAAAGACATCACCCTTGGCCAAGGCAGCGCGTTGAAGGAACTCACGAGGACCTGTTGCGAATTGTACCAGAGAACCCAACCATGGAATGTAACCAGCCTCGGAATAAAAGGGAGGCAAATCTTTGGGTCGAGTGAATTGAGAAAGGACCGAGTGGATAGTGTAAGCGATTGCCACCGCAGCGGCAACATGCCATGGGCTAGAGATAACTTGAAGGACGGCCTCCATGATGAAAAGTACCAGATCAGAAGAGACTTGGGCACCACAAGTACCGACTTGGACAAATCCAAATTGCACCCAGTGCTGCCAAGCACCGACGACAGGAAAATGACAAATGACGAATCCACAAGCCTGTCTGCTAAATGACGGTTACTTGACGTTAAATTTATTCCAGCTGTTCTGGCCCACCGCCATGTCTTGACACGATTGCTGGGTCATTCGGGATCTGCTTCGTCGGTGAACTTCTGGTCGCTGGAAAAATTGTCCCGTCAATTTCTTCGTTATTATTGTGCCTGGTACACCATGTTGGGATGGGGGAGCACTAGAAAAGAAACAGGACATTCTGTCATCAGCAAGGAGTGAAATCCATTCACATCGAAAATCTTTTGAATCAAACGTTAGGAAATACTTTTGCCGCTAGTGCAAAGTGACAAAATCTATCCTTGGCATTTGTTGGATTCTCGAGTGTCCACTCGGATTCTTGATACGAAAGCACAATAATAAATGTCGTCTTCCGTACCACTGCCGGTGCTTTGGTTTTGGATTTTTGTCACACTGGCCATTCGAATACACGCTTCGACACCCAATATTGTTCTGAGTATTAAAGGTGTGAATAAAACATGGCTTGCCAAGCGAGCACTCTTTGGTAATCAGGACGACCGCCTCCAAGGTCTTTTGGTTCATTCTCCGGCGTATGATGAACTGTTATGTGACTACTTCCTGGAGGAAGGTCGCAACGTCACCATGACTCCTATAAAACATTCCGAGACATGGGTCATGATGGTACCCCGTGGTGGATGTACCTATGAAAAGAAAGCTTACGCTGCCAAGAAAATCTATGGAGCCAGTGGAGTACTTATCTATGACAATTTGAGTGCTAGATACCAGTGGGACAATGAGACGCAAAAAGTGATGTATCCAAAGGAGCAATGGGACCATGAATGCGATTTTGGATATGGTTTTGTTGATGATATTGAATTGGATCCTCCGGCGTATGATGGCGACATCTTGGACCCCATTATGGATCAAAGGTTACCCACGACCAGGTGTAAATTTGAACCGACTCGTGAACCATGCCAATCACAGTTGTGTTTGGTGACGGGCCCACCGGCATCCAATACTACCAAATTTCCCGTCTGTTGTGCGTGGGATTTGCCATTAACCATGACCGGCGACGACTCGGCGGGCAATACCGATGACATTATGGCCATCTTCTTGACTATTCGGCAAGGTCAAGAGTTTTTCTCCTATGTCGGGGACATTGTCATCGTCGAAGCTCGACCCTGGGAACCCTTCAATCCTTCCATGATCTTTTTGTGGATGTTGGCAGTATCGATCGCCTTTACTTCCGCGTATTTTGGAGCATCGGACTTTCGGATCTTTCGACTCACCTTGGCACAATATCAAGCAACCAAATATACACAGATTCCATCGTCTCCCCGTGATCCGAAGAACGATGAAGAGAAACCAGAAGAAACGAAAACCGAGGACGACGACGATTTGCAAGATCTTGTGGTGGATCTTGATGACTTGAGCAGCGAAGATGAAGCAGAAGACGAAGGGTCGCCTGCCGATGACTCAGCGGATGACCAAGAAGGTCCTATTGACGACGTTCACGAAGATGAACCCGAACAAGACCAAGAACAAGAACCACCAAAAGCCGAACAAAAGAAAAAATGGACGTTGCGTTCGCTACCTCCCAAGGACAAAAAACAGCCCAAAAAACGAGGTGAAGTATGGGTCTTACACTCCTTACCGCCTCCCGAACGCAAACCAAAAGCCAAACGCAAGCGACCAGGGTACAAGGCGGAGCACACGGCTGAGACTGACATTCTTCCAACGGATGGAGGAAAAGCACTGCCGGAACCATGGGCTACCCCGATTGGCGGATTTGAGATGACGCAATGGCATGTTCTGGGCTTTCTTGTGCTGGCTAGTGCTATGCTCTTTCTATTATTTTATTTCCGGTTCTATCAGATCATTTTCATTTTTTATG
Source organism: Nitzschia palea (assembly GCA_019593585.1). Taxonomy (NCBI): domain Eukaryota; phylum Bacillariophyta; class Bacillariophyceae; order Bacillariales; family Bacillariaceae; genus Nitzschia; species Nitzschia palea. Next base: position 44,054 of record SWEM01000041.1, on the reverse strand, counting down.
GATTTGGATGTGCCGGTGCTGTCTCACTTTTGATTTTCGGTCCCATTTTGGTACGCTTGATTCCAAAATTTGGTGATGGAGTTGTCAAGGAATTGAACAAAAGTGTCCTATGTGGATTGAATGGCTTTGACATTACAAGTCAGCTCATGGGATACCTTTGGGCTATTCTTTGGATTTGGTACGTGCCTCAATAAGCAATGAGGTTTCGTTCCAGGAATCAAACACTCATAATAAGTGCCCATTTTTCCTTATCCAACAGGTTCGGACTTACCCATTACCGACCTTCCACGAATGCATTTTTTTGGATCACCATCGATGTATTTGGAGCATGCTTTTGCATCCTGGCTCTTTCCATGATGAAACTGAACAGCATCATGATCGCAACGTTGCTGTTGGTGGCAGCTTTCTGTTATGACATTTTCTTTGTGTTTCTTACACCACTGTTCATGAACGGCCAGTCTGTCATGATCACAGTAGCCAAGGGAGGTGGTGGCGATTCGTCAGCCGATGATTTCTGTTACCGTTATCCTGACGACAAGGACTGCACCGGAATCGACTTTCTTCCCATGCTCTTGATCATCCCTAGGATCAATGACTACTTGCACGGATCCGTGTTGCTCGGTCTCGGTGATATTGTTTGTAAGTCTTAATGTCAACACCCAAAATTTCACTCATCGAGCAGCACCTAACGCTGACAATCGAACGCCTGCTCCTTTCTTCGACAGTGCCGGGATACCTCATTGTTTTTTGTGCTCGGCTGGACGAAGCGAAACTGATCCTAGGGAAACACACCAAGACTGAAATGGCCTTTCCTGACGTTTGGTACAAACGGTACCTTGTTTGGATAATTGTGGCATATGGCGTTGGTTTGTTTTTTGCCTTTCTTGGCTTTTGCCTGACTGGGCACGGACAACCGGCTCTTCTATATTTGGTACCCTGCTGCCTTGGTACGATGATAATCATGGGACGAAATGAGCTTCGAGACTTGTGGAAGGGTTCACGAGCGATTAAGCTTGCCACCAAAGTCAAAACCAAACATGAACGTGCTTGGGGCAAGGAAAAAATGCGACGACAAGTTGAGGCTGCGAAACGGAAGCGAGAAAATGGAGAACAAGAGCAGCCGTATCGTGCAAGCCGAAGCGGATTTCGTGAACCGGACCCTCCCTTAGCGCCTGATCCTGGAACACGAGACCGTGATCCAACAGAAGCAAGAGGCAACCGTGATGGAGGTAGGGGACGAGGACGAGGGAGGGGGAGTGGGAGAGGGCGAGGAGGAAGGACATCTGGACGCGGACGTGGACGAGGCTTGGAGAACCAAACAAGCCTCCAACGCTCTAATAAAAATGCTGATTCGCAACAAGCCATCCTTAAGAGAGAGCCAACTGAATCAACGATTTCGTCGACCTTGAACAGCTCGACTGACACGAAATCCAAGACAACGAAAGGTGCTTCGCCCTCTCCTGGAAGTCCACGACGGAGATATACAGCGAAGCTTGACGGTACAAGTACCCCTTCCCCTTCACCAAGAAAAGGATCTTCCAAGAAAGTGTCGGCCCAGGGTTCTTTACCCCCAAAACCAGATCTAGACGGCCCCAAAAGCAATGATGTGTGCTTCGGGAACAGCAAGTGTGTAGGTACCAAGCACCTCCGAACTGTTGTGAAACACGAACTGAAAAGGAATGCGCTGTCAGAATTCAGCCCTGCTGTTCTGCAGGGCGTGCTTCAGAAACTGGATGGAAGAACATTTTTCGTCTCCGATGGAAACGATGGATGGAGAGAAGCTAGCACGCATGAGACCTCGAAAGAAATCTCCAAAGTATATCGTGGTGAAAGGTCAAAACTACAGGACAAAGCATCCAAGAGCAAAGGCGAAGATAACGACGACTAACTGTAACACTATCCGTGGCATTAACTACCGTAGAGGGCTTTCTGCTATGAATTGATAATAAAAGTAGTCGTTCAAGTCAAATTGTTTAGATGCAGTCCCCTATCGGAAATCCGACAATGGAATTAAATGGTATTTGTGTCGCCATGAAGCCAGCGGGTATGATGATGTCGGTACAAGTACTGTTGATACTCTTGATTTCATGTTATGGATGTGCCATGTCACTTCAGGATCACTCTGGAAGGGTTTTGAAACTTGTTCATGAGACTACTATCGTCCATGACATTATTTCACCACTCCAGTCCAGTATTTCTTCTTCATTATCATCCTCTTCATCTAGAAGGGCATTTTGTTTTTCGACTGGAAGCGCATTTCTTGGTGCCTCACTAGCAGATGCGGCTACCGAAGATAGTGTCACTGCATCGCCCACATCACTGCAGCACTATCGAGTCTCTTTTCAAGTGGCGCTCGACGATACACAAACAGGGGAGATTGTAATTCAAGTTGAGCCAGGATGGGCTCCCCTAGCCGCTCAACGTTTTGAAGAATTGTTGGAAGATGACTTTTTTACCAATGCCAAATTCTTTCGTGTCCTTCCAGGATATGTGGCACAATTTGGAATCGCTGGAAATCCCGAGCTCAACAAAAAGTGGATGTTTGACAAGTCCCAAGCACTACCCGATGAAGCAAGACTACAGTCCAACAAAAAGGGAACATTATCTTTTGCTAGTTCTGGACCGAATTCGAGACAGACCCAAATTTTTATCAATCTCGCCAACAATGATGGGCCACCGAATTTTCTGGACGCACAAGGTTTTGTCCCATTTGCTCGTGTAGTGCAAGGAATGGATGATGTTGTACCAAAGCTATACAGTGGTTATGGTTTACTTGAAACGTCCACATTGGGAATGGCAGGATCAGTCAATCAAGGCAAAGCTGCCTACTATGGCAACGAGTATCTCGAGGCCCTCTTTCCAAAACTATCAACAATCCAAAAAGTCCAACGTCTCTAAATGATAAAATATCATTTTTATCCGTGACTGCAACAAGTGGAACTCCGTGTCCAAAAAGAGAGGAACCAACATGTGGTTTGCTACGGTCTCTCCAACCATATTCAATCCTGGTTTGTGACGACAATCCAACCTCCACCAGCTTCCATTTTGTCCTTGGAGGGACACTTTTGGAGGCACACGGCACCGTATCAGACAACCATAGGAAAGGGGTCTAGACCCAGTCTCGATATATTCTCACAGCGTTTGTGATCACAGTAAACCCTTGATAGTTGACCATTGACTCTGTACCCACTTCGATTTCGTTCAATCACAAAGTTACTGGCAGGCTTGCTCAATTGGTTCAAACACGTTCACCCTTGTCATCAGGATTCCCAGGATTATTTCATATAGTTGTTGTCTGGTTTTGCTGTTATTCTGCATAAAATTGACTGGAATCATGTGACCATACGATGGTCGTTTCATTGTAACTTGCTGTAATAATCACGGACGAGTGCTTGGGGTGGGCTGCAATCGCACAGGTGGGACGACCAGGAGAGACTTCCAAGGCTTGGACACGGGTTGCCTTGACCAAATCATAGAGGATACATGTCCCATCTTCACTCGCTGAAAGAATCGTCTCATCATTGGCTAATATTCCGACTTGGAGAGCATAATTTCCCGCTTGGTGGCCGATAAACGTATTCAATAGTTCTCCTCCACCTTCGCCTTGTTGCAATAATCGAATGGTTCCATCCAAACAAGAAACTGCTAGACATTCTCCATCTCTCGTCAATGCCATGGACGTAATGGGTGATCCACAGTCATCCGTATGAACCAATCCTTTACGTACATCATAGGTTCGAACGTTGCCATCTACCGATGAGGTTCGAATCAGAGTGTCCTGATCATTTTGTACGATATGAACATCGGTAACTGAATCTTTGGCATCCTTTAATACTTGAATAGGACGAGTATCGGAGCTTCTTCCATCCCATATAGCTACAGTACCATCATAGGATGCTGATAGGTAGGCTTCGGCATGTTTGGCCGCTGCAACCGCATTAATGGTCGATACATGATGACCTTGAAATCTCCGTTTGAGTTGTTGGGTAATCAAATCGGATACTACCAACGTCTCACGCGAGGCTGCCACCAACACTTGTGTCGCCGTACGAGATTCCGTCGCCGTAACAGATGTAATGGGATGGGTATATCCAGCCGTATAAGTTTGGATGGGAAGAGCTGGTGGGATGGAGTTGGTGCGACCGGTAGTTGTTGTCGACGAGGCAGCAGGATCGTAACGAAAGGGATTCCACAGCCGTACTGACCGATCATGGCCTCCAGTCAAGCAATACTTTCCTTCCTCTTCAATTATTAATGAGAAACACATAATGTGCAAACCGGTGAGACTTGCATCTGATCAACGAAACATCAGTTTCGAAGCGTCAGACTAACCTGTAAACTTCACCGATAGCACTGGCCCTTGATGCCCAATAAGTTGGGATGAGGGTACCAGTGGCAATGATGAGGGCACATTCTCGGTAATGAGGGCTCGCATCACCAAACAAACCAACGATGAATTGGTTTGCATTGACCATTGTGTCTTACAGCTAGATGGAGTAATTTCAGTCAAACGAGTCATGTGGTATCTTGGGGTCCAACCAATCAAGTTTTTGTACGCAAATCAGAAACTTTGGATGTGAAGTTCTCGATTACCGGTACAAGTACTACCGGTAACTACCGGTAACGCACAGGCCTCCTTCTGTGGGCTTCGAACCACATCCCCCACGGTTTGTCTCGATCTCCCCTACACAACGATTGGCAACAACTTCCAACAGTGCATACTCTTTGTTAGTTCGTTCAAAGACCATCACACAAACGTATCTTGTGAGTTCCAATTGTCGTGATCCCCACACACACAGCCTACTCAGTAATATTATCAATTACCAAAGAAGAAAATGGCATCATCTGGTTCGGGCTATGACCTCTCCGCGTCGACCTTTAGTCCTGATGGACGTATCTTTCAAGTCGAATATGCTACCAAGGCCGTCGAGAATGCTGGTACTGTACTAGGAATTCAATGTACAGATGGTGTTGTTCTAGGGTGTGCCAAACCTGTTCATCATAAAATGGTCGTGGCCACCACTGGATCATACAAGCGGATTCATACCTGCGATACCCACATTGGCGTTGCGAGTACTGGTTTCTTACCCGATGCTCGAGTATTAGTCCAACAAACTGTAGAAGAAGCGGCGAATTGGCAAGAAATGTATGGAGGAAAGATCCCACCCCACGTCTTGGCCGAACGATTGGGAAGTTATGTGCATTACTTTACCTTGCATGGTGCCCTACGTCCTTTTGGTGCGGCGGCGGTCATTGCCGGACGAGATGAAGACACACAAGAATGTTCCCTCTACATGGTAGAACCCAATGGAGCACCATACAAGTACTATGGAGTAGCGACGGGTAAGGGGAAACAAGCGGCCAAGACGGAACTCGAAAAGTTGAACCTCAACAAGGAACCCATCTTGGTGGCGGATGCGGTGAAACAAATTTTGAGAATCCTCCATTTGTTACATCACGAGCAAAAGGATGCCAAGCCGATTGAAGTGGAAGTTAGCTGGATCTGTCAAGCAAGCGGATGGAAACATATGGCTGTACCCAAGGATACTCTCAAGGCAGCAGAGGATTGGGCAAAGGAACAATTAGAAGAGGAAGACGAGGAGGAGGAAGATGAAATGGAAGAGGGAGATTAAACATAGGACTGCCTCAAATGGCATGCATACAACTAGAGAAAAATTGATCCATTTCCCGTAAATAACCAGTGCATGATAGAAAAAGAAATAACACAGCCCTCACCCAGTTGTTCGCTTAGGAGGTGTGCCTCTACTCTTTCTTTTCATCATGGCTGGGAAGTTCCTCTTTGAGCATATCTTCAAAATCCTTTAGCAAAGTGGGGGCTGCTGGAACATCCAACTGCAAGTCATCCAAGATACGGTGAAGGCGATCCACTCCTTTGGCAACTTGATGTTCCGAAATAATGGCGTTTTTCACCAAAAACCCAAAGAGAGCGGCCATGGCATCCATGGAAGATTTCTGGTGTTGGGTCTCCACGTCTTTGCCGTCTTCTTCCATGGCAATCTTGACACCGCGTTTCACGAGTTCATGCATGTAATGCGCCGAATCGAGTTCCTTGACACAGCGGGCGCATTCATCCAGTTCCCTGCTCAAGAGATATTCTTGGAGCAACTGGTCCATGGCAACTTTGAGCTCATCCACCGGGCGACCATCCCCCGGTCCCCACACACGTTCGAGACGAGCCGTGCTATGCTCCCTTGTCAACAACGAAATCGCCTTTTCTATCACCGACTCGCCAGGTCGAGAATTGTTTTGTTCCGATAGGTACGCGGGAGGAAGAACTTCGTCAACCACAGCCCTTGCCAAAAAGCTGGCCACCATTGTCTACGATCCAGAAATTTCACCAACACAAAATGAGATTCGTTTGTGACAAGCATATCTCGAGACAAGACAGCTGCTTCCCCTATACAAAATTGAGTTTTCTGATACTTACCCGAGCATCTGGGACGTCCGTCGACAAATCATCCAAGGAGTCCAACAAAATGTTAAAGCCCTTTTCCATGTCACTATCACTCAACGGAGTGGGATGAAGACAAGTCAAGAGCCTCGAGACGAGCTCTCGTTCTCGAGGATTCTTGTCCAAACTCACAGAAATAATCTTTTTCACCACTTCTGGATGGTGTTCCTTGCACTGAAGTTCTTCTATCGACTGAATTACCTCGTCAGTATCACAAGAATCAAAGTATTCTAGCAACGAATCCTGTACTTGCAATTTGAACTCGGAAAGGGTCAACATGGGCCCATATACAGCCTTTCCTTCTGTTTCGAGAAAGTTGCGAGTCACGGGATCCTCGTGACTACCCAAGACATAGGGAGCCTCCTCTTCATTATAGTTAGGATCCCGTTCATCCAGAGGGACGACGTCATCCAAGCCAACAATCTCATCCTCTTTCCACTTTCCCTTTCCATGACCACCCTGCTTCTTGTTGCGAGAGTCGTAATTACCAGTTTCTCGAGGATCCGTCTTTTTTCGAGTAATGTTGCGCTTCGCAGTCCCTTCTTTGACTTTGGTTTCATGCTCATCGGCAGCAGGCGTTTCGGCTGGTGGTGTGTTTTTGTGTTTCAAGAACTTGGCTTGAGCTTGGGTAGATACAGCTCGAACGCCTTCTCCAGTAGGATTGTGGACTTTGCCCTAAAATTGTGAAACAATAATGCGTACATGGCAAATCAGAGATGGAACAAGGTGATGTGTGAGAAAAAGCACGACAAGGATCCCCTCTCACAACATATCAGGACTTTTTCAGCGATGGTCGTGCATGTCGTTGGCGCAGGATGGATCCGATTTTCGGATTTACTGCTGTAATTCCCATGACCATGAGAATTGCGTCGAGATCGCCTGGGGTCAAGTGGATACCAGTGGACACCTACCATTGTTTCAATGGTTACTTCCGAACGTTTCGCGTAGTCTGCCATGACAAACTTTCTGCAAGAGATCTTTGTTTTGGTCTTTGTGTTGTTGTATGAATCGTGCTTTTTAGCTATCGAGACTCTCCGTATTGCAAAAGCGTCGACAGGTAAAAGGTTTTTTCAATTTTTTTTGTGGGCGATCGAGGATCTTTCGTGGGAAATCTCCTTTTGCCGGGTAAAATAGAGGGGTAGGGCTTGATGATGGGATGACACGAGGATGTCTTTTGGTGTGTCATTACGCAGCTCCGTTCCACGGCCAAGTAAACTGCCAGCGTCAATCACCTGAGACGTCTGTCGTGTGTCTGACACGACGCAGCTGATAGTACTGCTTTTCACAGGTGTCCACGAACCGAAGTCCACCACATGATTTTTGTCCGCGACGACACGGATCTTCCGCGATATATCAATCACCACGCACATCACTGTACCTGGTGTTGTACAAGAATGAGAACTCGTGGACAGGAATTTCTGATCTGTCTTCCCGTTGGATTTGGATACACTCTATTCTTGGGGACCCACTACATGTACCCGGAAGTTTATAGAAATGGAAATGGTCACGACCCAACCCTCCATCGTCCAATCTACATTCATCGGAATCTGTAGCAACGATTTATAAAACTAGCAAGCAACATTGGAAACTAGAACAGCAACTGAACAAAAAAGGAAATTTGAATATTAAATAGTTTCTGGCACACTGTTGTTCTGGTAGTCAAGATTAGGAAATCGAACACTCAACCTACTGAAACAATTGTTGTCCTCAACATGGTCAAATTTTGTCATATGCAAAATCTATCTCCAATACACAGTGTGACGTACTGGAATGAAATGTCCCAGTCGCTTGGATGTTAAACGATTACTCGAAGGATCCGTCATCCAATTCGTTCCACTTTCCTTTGCCTCCTGCGCCTCCATGTTGCTTCTTTTCCTTTCTGAAAACGATAAAGTGTCAGTTCATACATATTCCTTGATTTGTTCGAAATTTCCCATACAATAGAAACGACAATGACTCACTTCGTTGGATCATGGTCGTGCTTTCTGGCAATATTTCGTTTGGCGGACCCTTCTTCGGTGCGGGTTTCAGGGATGGGGGACTTGCCCTTGTGGAATTCCTCTCTATAAGTTACATAGACACCACAGCCTTAGAAAATGATAGTCATGCAATCATGGATCCTTTCTCAACGCAAGAGCAAAGCAGAAAATCGAGACCTTTGCGTGCGCACATCACATACCCATTCCATATTGCGTGATGGGATTATGTCAACCTCTTCGAACGTGAAATCTCGACAAGATTAGCTCAGTGTCTACTTACTCTTTGGGGTGTACCATGGTGTTGTCTCTAAAGTGTTGCTTCTTGGCGGAAGGTAGTTGTACTTGTATTGGGTTTTGTCAAGTGTAAATAGGATTTGTGTGACTTGATGGATGACGATGACGGAAGGGATCCGAACCATTGGGAACCCCCGCTCCCCTCTTCTTTTGTGTCGAACACAACCGTCGTGTCAACTCGAGTTGTCAACGAGATCTTGCCATGTGGAACGAAACGGGACTTGTTCCCGAAACCGAACTGCTCTTGATCGGAAGAGTCAATGCATTGGAAATGATGACCGCACGTTTATTGAAGACTTGTTACAATTGCGGTACTTGGTATGTCATCGCACTGTCGCATGGCTCGTCATGAAAGGAATCCACCAATTAAACATACCGGGTACAAAGAACGCCCTGAGTACCGGATCGGTTCGAAAAATGATCTGCAGAACACTTTTGTGATGGAGCCCACAACACACAACACCATCCTCCATGCCATTTCTCTTCAATAGTGTTAAGTTCGTTAACGTTGACCCTACAACGTCTTGTTTGCAAAGACAAATCAAGGACTCCATTTCATTTTGATATCCAAGTTGAGAGCTTATTTTGAAAATCAACTTGAGTGCATCTTTAAGATTTTGAACCTCATTCCAATCAAGGTCATAAATCCGAATTACCAACGAAGCGAACAGAAGTGACTTGTGCCTGCCGACCAATTTGCATGAACCCGAAGAGCAGCACTACCGGTAGTAACAAACGTTTTCTGGAAAATCAAAGAAAAATGAAAAGGCTTCGACCACGTGGACATGTTTCAATGCTGGTCATCATGACTTGTCTGCTCCTTTCAAAACTCCCAATTGCAGAATCCTGGGCATTCAAAAGGCGCCAACCAAAGTTCGCCACCTCGTCCACCAACAAATTGTCGCCCCCCAAATCACACACAACATTCATTGACAGTTGGTTATCTTTTCATCCTGCGACCTGGAATCATGTTGAGCAGGACGGCAATTACACTCCCAAGATAGTCGTTCTGATTCCGGCATACAACGAAGAGCGTCGAATCCAAGCCACCCTGGACACCTACAGAAAATTCTTGCTGCAATCCAATTTGAAAAGCGAAATTTTGGTGGTAGACGATGGGTCCACGGATAACACTGTGAGCGTGGTAAGGTCGTGTCTAGACGATGAGGACAGTGTTCAAGTCCCTATCCATTGCCTTTCCATCCCACTGAATCAGGGCAAAGGGGCAGCTCTGGCCGCTGGAATCAAGCACATTGCCGAAAATTGTCATGCCAATAAGAACAATGAAACGCTTATCCTCACTCAAGATGCCGATGGAAGTGGGAATCTTGTGTACCTTCATAGCATGATTGATCGTATGAGAGAACTAGTTAGAGTATACCATGAAAAACAGGAATCGAGTGAGACCCAATCGGTGAGTTTCGTTGATTGGACAAAACCAGCGATAGTGACCGGAAACCGAAATTATAATCTCTTCAGTCCACGAGGAATTACTCGATGGGGCTTTCAAGCGGCTGTTCGACTCGTAATGAACGATTTACGAGTTCAGGACAGTCAATGTGGGTACAAGCTCATGACTCTTGCGGCAGCCAAGGATTTATACGACGATCTCGAAGTCAGCGGATGGGCACACGATGTAGAAGTGCTGTACCGTGCAAAGCTTGTCAACATCCCGATCGACGAAATCCCCATCGACTGGACAGATAAAGATGGGTCAAAAGTCGTCGAGAGCGGAGTTGCTCGTGTCAGTGTACAAATGCTATTGGACGTGATACGACTACGATGGGAATATTCCCATCTCAGAGCATGGCTTAGCCTTGGTGATTTCTAGATTATGCATGCCCCTGAAATATCGTTCACACTCCACAATTATAGAGCTACATTTACATCATTTCAAGAACTTGAGTTAGAGTGGCACACTTATTCGGCTCGAGGGTCAACCCCTCCAAAAGACCCGGTTCAACACAAATCATGTCGACATACTAAAAAGATGCACGAGGTACATTGAGATTACCAGTAAGCAATATAAAAAACGGTATAATACATCGAATTTACAGATAAGGAATAAACTCACCTGATCGTCACCAAAGTCGCCCATAGCAGCAGCCTTCTCCTTGTAAGGATTCCACACAACACATGAAACAGGAGTTGATGTCCCATCCACGGTACCAGACGCAGTCAACCGGAGCATTTTGCCATTTCCAACTCCCACTATGACATCAACGACATCCTTCCCAGGCGGTGGATTATAAACACGATCAACGTTGTCTGGAATAGTAACGGGATTATCTCCCCAAACATACTCTTCATTTGTAATTTTGTCAGATACTGAATACCCCTCTAAGCCCTTGACATGACATTGGGTAGGATCTTGCGCGCCTTTTCCTTCCACGAAAAGATAAGTGTGTTGAAGAGTTTGAAAGGGAAACGGCATATCACCACAGTTTTGGATCTCGAGCATGGTGGTCATTTTGGATCCGCTAATTGCGATGGAGTACACACACTTGCAATCGAATGCCGTGTCCGTGTTCCAGGGGCCACCACGAGAATTCTTGACGTTCTTCAAATACAAGGAATAGCTCATCCCCGCTTCACTTTCATTGTCGTGGATACTATCTTCTTCCAATTTCCAAAAATTGGTGCGCAAGAAACCATGTTGAGGCATGGATTCATCGGGCTGACCGAATTGAGGAAACACCAAAGGAATACCCCCCCGAATAGCCTTCGACCCGTCTAGAATGGCATCTCGAGACACAAAAAGGCACTCGCGCCCAGAGCCGGTCTTGAAAGAGGTGACAGTGGCACCGAATGCATGCACTGTGCATGAAGCGCCAGACGCTTGGTGTGTTACAGTCCTCGTGAAGTCCATTTTCCGTTTAGCTAACCCAAGTATTTCACTGTCAAGCATAGCACCCGCCTCACCTCGATCTGTACGGGTACATGCAGTACCTGCACTCTCAATAATCAATAATCATTGTGGTCTTGTTGTACTAAATTCCAGATCTTGTTCGCGCATTGACTCACGAACTCGGCGAAACGATAAAAGCTTCGCGACTGCAGGACACTGACACGTGAAAACCCACGTCATCGGGAGAAAGAGGATTGCACAAATGAAAGAAATCTACGTGTTTGCTAACCGCATGAACTTCTTGAGGTCTTCTGAGATTCGCTTTTATTTAATGTTGCCTTACTTATAAATCTCTGTAGAATGGACAAACCATCGCGGCCCGTTCGCTGATCGTAAAACGCGGTACCAAAGATACAGGACGACATGGAATTGTCTGTCCACCACCATTCTCATTCGTACAAACGCCCATCCAAACAGCTGCTGCTGCTGCACGGGATGGGACAGCCCCCCGTACCGGGTACGAGTTATCACACACCAGGAATTTTCATCAGTGGATCGACGAGTTTGCACTCCTCATGCAACACGAACGCAAAATTATCGAAACATCAGCAACAGCCACAAACCTATCACACCATGACGAAATCATACGAAGACTTCGAAGACGACGAACATGAGGTAAGATTGTGCGAGGTTATATGGAGAGGAGCGCTCCCAATGAAATTTGATGCCAGAATTGCTGGGTTTCCGAGATTCCCGCGTAGAGTCCTACGAGCGTCAAGCCATGGTGCCGTAAGGCCTTCCTGCGGTGCCGACGCGGAATTTCTCGACAAGCGATGTTGATGGCAATGCGAAGCAATGAGGATGACAATGAGATTGATAGGAGATGGAATAAATCAGTTTCCATGATCGTTTCAAGTTTCCACCATGGTTACGGATGTCAATCGGTATCACTGTCAGACAGCCAGGTGGAAAATGTCCCAACGACTTCTCGTGGCATTAAAAGTTTGCTCCCCGGATTCGGCTGTCATAAATATTTGAGACGTCCTCACGTCGTAGTGATGTCGAGGCTATAAATGTCAATTACTTTGTGACATCTCATTGAACACCAAAGTGACAACTTTCCCAAGCATGAAATGTTGAAAGCCTTGAAAGCAACCATGCGGGTTGATGCAACTGTTGTCTAACTTTTTTTACATCGTTCCCGTGGTATAATAGGGAGATGAAGACGAAGACGAGGATATCGGCGCTCTTGGATCAATATTATCCTGGGACGAGGACGAAGATGGTGGAGTTGCCACTACATCGAATTCAGGAGGGGAATCATCTGCCCTACCAGACCTTGTTTCTTTTAATCAGGGGTCATTAAGTGCTTTGCAGCAGTTGCCAGCAACAGGAGATGCACAGAATCTTAGTCTACCTCTACCGACGGCAATTAACTTCGGGCAACATCAAATGAGTGCGCAATCTGATCCTCGATCAACTATACCCCAACACAAACAGAATGCGCACAACGTCGATGCATCGACACCGCAGCCGTTAACGCCAGTCTCTCAAGCACAACATGGCAATGTGATGTCCCAACAGCAATTGCAACAGCAACTTCAGAGACAGCATTTGCAGCAACAGCAGCAATTACATCAACAATATCAGATACAACAACAGCAGCAGCAGCAGCAGCAACCCCAGCATCAACCAGTGAACCACGCCCAAACCCCTTCACAATCACAGTCCCGTGCCGCAGCAGCAACTGCTGCGGCACAGCAACAGGTTCAAGCGCAGGTCCAAGCAGCACAACAAGCAGCAGCAGCACAGCAAGGAGCTTTCCAGTTGTTCCAACAGCATGCGCTTCTAGCTCAATCCCAAAGTTCTAAACAACAACAACCTCTTGTTCCTGCGATGATGATGCCAAGTGTTCCCCAGCAAGGACAAGATGTTCAATCCCAGGCACAGCAGTTCGCTTTTGCAAGTGACCCTGCAGCCTTCCTTCGCCAGCTTCAGGTGGCTCAGCTCCAACAGCAATTCAACGCCGTGCAGCAGAGTCGTGCTTTACCGCAACAAGGGATACAACAACAAATTCAGTTCCCACCTCAAGTAGCCAATGCAACAACGGGGCCTGCTCCTGCACAAAGCCAAGCCTCCGCACCAAAGCGCTCACGAGCTGCATCATCAAAGAAGACTCCTCCCACAGCAAGCGCCACCATTTCTCGGAGTCTAGCATCTAGCAAGGCTCCGTTAGTGTCGGCCAGTGATACGGACTGTGAATCAAGGCATATCATTGCTGGGTCGAAAATGATTAGTAAGATTTTGCTATCGACAGATGACATGTCTGAATCGACTGAGAACAAAACAGATGTCGACCTTTCACACCTTTCGCCTGAAGAAAAGGCCAGGGCCAACCGGGATCGCAATCGTGAACATGCTCGAAATACTCGTCTACGCAAGAAAGCCTACCTTGAAAAACTCAAGACAACAGTGGATGAGTTGTGTAGAGAAAGGGATACTCTGGTCTCAGAGAGGGCAGGTGCGGCCACCATATTGGTGGAGATGCACAATACAAGAACCGAGGTACTGATGTCTTTCTTTGCTCTTAGGTCAGCAAACGAGAAAAGACGCGAACTTTGGGCAAGCATTCTCGATGAGAGCTGTTTCGCCTGCGTGATGCCTGTAACACCATATCGTTCATTTCCTGCCAGTGAAGTCCAAGTTTCGAAGTGCCAGCGGACGATTCTTGGCATTGATGGAATGATGTCTGATACGTCATCGCTCCACGTTCTTCTCAACTCACTCGTCGATCGCTCAAGATTTCCCGATGCAACAATTGTCTTCCGGTATACTCTCGTAACGGAAGAAGCAGTTGTCGCTGGTAATCAGATGATGGCCCGATGGGTTATGACCACTTTGAATGCCACACAGTGCGGAGCTAGGATGGAAGTGGCGAAGCAGGGAATGCTCTGCTGCAAATTCAACAGTGCTCATAAAATCATTGGACTAGAGTTGATGTTTGACGTGATGGCTCTGATGCTGCAACTTAAGCAAGCTGCTGGCTCTGACACCTTTTCTGTGATCCCAAACACGGTGCAAACTTGCCAGCGCAGCTTCGACAAGCCCATGGTCATGACTTTGGCTGAAGAGCCATACACAATTGTTCAAGTTAACAAACTCTGGGAGGAAATGACTGGATACAAGGCGGAAGAGGTTGTTGGTAAAGCTTCGTGTCGACTCTTAGAGGGTGAAGAGACTGAGGCTGCTGCTGTGGAGAGTTTGATGACAGAAGTGCGCTTTAAGAGACCTGCTTCTGCCATGATTATCCGTTACAAGAAGAACGGTGAAAGATTCCAGGACTTTTTTCACGCGTACCCTTTGAGCACCGATTCCAGAATCACGCATTACCTCTTTCTCTCAAGTCACATCCAATTTGGACCAACACTTCTAGCAGGGGCTCAGCAGAGCAATCAAGGATTAGTGCAATTTGTGGGCACAGCGAACGCTATGCCCCAAGCGCAGCCTTCTTTTTACGGGCTCACTGCCCTCCCTTCGGCCTCAATGAATGCGCAACCCCCTGTTGTGGCTCAAGGAACACAGGGCATGTTCAATGTTCCAGCCGTGTTGTCCAATTCCGTTATCGTAGCAACACCGCATGGTGCTATTCTTCCTCCAGGTATAGAAGCACCCCAAAATTCTCATGTAGGGGGAATCAAACGTCATCTTACCGGAGGTGAAAGTGTGCCAGCATCAAAGCAAATCAAAACCACGTGCACGCCTATCGCGGGAAATGGCACCAGCAACTAAGTACAATTGTACCAAGGATTATCTTCTCGCAAATTCACAATGAGAACTGAACATTATACCAAGACGTCGTCTACTGCTGCAGGTCTTTCTATATCAAGTTGTATATCGGTAGAAGGATTGCGGGAGTCGTACTGTGCATTCGATCACGAAGACTCTTGTTCCAATACGCATTTTTGTTTCCAGCAAATGGATTGATATGGGCGCTTGTCAACTACATTATTACATTAAAATCGAACCTTTTCATTCCTTAATGACTTCCTGATAGTTGGAGAATGGAACAAAGTAGCAATCGAGTCTTTTTCCGCCAACATCAGTCACGACTGGGAGTCACGAAATGGTGTCATGACGCCTTCCAATTGTTGATGCTGTGACACGGAGAATCGCGACACTCCGATGATGAGACCGAAGCCCGACGAACCAACACAACCTTAGTACCCTACTTGCGTAGCTCGCTTTGTAAATTAGACATTTCATTCTCGACCAGCATGGAATGTGAAGAAGAACGGAATCAGCCCGTCCCGCTGCTGGCTACGATCGACTCACAAAATCGAAATTTGAGAACCAATCCTTGTATAAATTACAATCATTCCACAATACTGTTAACGTCAAACTCTTACGTCACCATGGCAACCAAATACATCATTTCGAGCTACAACAAACACAATGCCATCTTGCAGCAGGTCAAGCGACACTCGCGTTGCATGGGCACCCTTGCGTACCAACACCTTCATCTTCACCGCCAAAGTGGAAACGTGGCAGGTGGACCTCTGTGGTCGAATCATGCATCTCCCGAGTCAGATTTTGTTGGAACACCCTTTCCTCGAGATCCTACGGTGAAAAGGGTTGAATGGTCAGGTTCACTTTCCTTTGCCTCGCCCGAGGCAGACTTCACCTCTGAAAAAGTTCCCGAAGCTTGTGACGACAAAATCAATCGAACGCATTCTCTTGACAGAGGCATGCTAGTAGCAAGCCCAGAATCTGCACTCGGGTTCATTCATATAGCAGAACTTTTGGCCGAACCGGTCAAAGCACAACTTCTTGCGTCACAAGGTGTCCAATATCAACCACTCCGCATGTCGACGCAATTTCAAGAATTCTTCAACAACATGAGCCTGATGACATCACCAGAAAGTGCCAGTGGTTTCGTTTCTTCAACCGAAACGATGGATGACGAGTCTAAAGCTATTTATTTGCGACTGCAATCGCGCATGAAGGAAATTCCTACGACGCTGGAAGATGCCATGTCCGATCCCCGTGCTATTGTTGTCACAGCATTGGAGCCCCCGTTCAATGTTGTGGATGTAAATGACGCCTGGGTCGGTCTCTGTGGCTACAAGCGGGAAGAAGCGTTGAACCAACACCTTGGTAAGCTGTTGCAGGGTCCAGAGACCAACCTCCACACGGCTCGCGATATGATTTCACAGCTTCGACGGGAACACTCTGCCAATGCAATGCTGACAAATTACACCAAAGACGGAAGGAAGTTCAAAAACAACGTACGAGCTGGAATTCTTTCTGATGAGAAAGGGAATGCGAAGTACTTTGTTGGCGTGTTGGAGGAAATGTATGATTATGAGGCAGGAAAGTTGTCGATCTAGTTAACGATTAGATTTAGAATATATACAGTAGTGAGCCAAGCTCAGAACAACATACCGGTTGTTTAGAATTAAGATCCTGGGAGGCCATTATATGATAGATCATCGCATACGGCCTTGACTAGACTAACATCACTTTTCACTTACTCCAGACGACCCAAGTGTTCTTGATTGGAGAGAATGGTTGGGTAGATATGGCAGTGGTGCTATGCTAGAATACGAATGCCATTGAATGGGTAGATGACGTTTGAATAGAAAAAAATGCAGCACATGATTTTGACCTGTTGAAAAGTTGAAATCAAGCCTGTTCGAGAACTTTACTACACCACCGTGAGTGTAACAAAAATTACTCGAATGAGTCCAATAAACGTTATCGTTGTTCGTTGCATGGCATGGCATCAAGTTTTGAGTTCTTTGCGTGTTATTACCCACGTAAACAAAATGTACCAGGTACACAGCGCTCTTGCTGTATATCAGAAAGAGCATCAATGGTTTCCTTCAAGTTGTTACCTATTGTCTCTGACAACGACAAGTCGAATGCCTATCCACCGAGAGGCAACGTCGGTATCCGTGTCAACTTGGAATCCAATAATTCCGTTGAAATCGGGCGGTTGGAGCTCTTGTCGTCATACTATGCATCGTGCGGATGCGACGACAACATCTTCTCGACCAAAAGGAAATGTCGACAGTGCCAACAAAAGAAATGGTGCACTCGTTTCGTCTCTCGGAAGTTGTTACGTTTCTCTTTGGAACAACCGGGAGATGCAAGAATCAAACTCTCGGTTCGAGGGAGGTATACTGCCGTCATGATCCATGCGCAAGAAAGAGATGAACCTTATCTTTTTCCTTTTGACGCTTGCGACGACCTCGTTCTACCGGTACTTGATGATTGGAGGGGATCTTACGAGGTATATCCCGGTACAAGAATATACATTATGGCACCAGGCGGGGAAGAGTTTTTGGAGTTTCTGGTTTCGGACTTCGAGTGCCAAATGCTCGTCTATATTGCACCATTTGGGCAGGACTTGCCAAAACGACGCATTCAACTACTACAAAAGAAATTGCAAGCGAGGAAGATCAAACTTGCCGAGAACTATCAAGAAGCCACACACCTTGTCGTCAGTAGATCCATACGAAACATGGAGCAGCTCGCCACATATCTTGAAACGACCTCAGAAACCCTCCAACGTCACCTTGACCTTAAAAGTGTTCCAATCCTGCTACCACAATGGATTTTGCACCTGAAATGCGATCAGTCCTTTCAATATCATTGGCCCGGATATTATTCACGAGCAATTCATCGATGTCAGGGACAAATCGTACCATTGTTGACACCATCGAATAATGTCCGCAACCCAAACCGTAATGTTGTATTGGCCGAACAACTTCAACGACTCTCCAAGGCGTATGAATATGCATCATTATATGAAGAAGAGCAATGGAAGGCCTTGAATTTTCACAAGCTTGCTGGGCGTCTGCAGTGTCTAGATTTTGAAATCACAAGAGATACTTTTTCGAAAGCACTACCAAGACTCAAGGAAATTCCTGGTTTTGGAAACTCGGTAAGGGGTGTTTTGGAAGACATTCTCGTGAACGGCAGCTGTCGCCAGATTGGATACCTAGAACAAGATCCCATACGAATCGCTGTAGGTGCCCTTTCGGGAGTCCATGGAATTGGTCGAGTCCAGGTAGGTTGTTGGTTGGATTGTTGATCATCACTATCCCGAGATTTCAGCATTTGACTTATATCGAACACTCTTCGTATTGTAGGCTCTGCGTCTTTACCGAGAAGGTTATGATAGTATTGAAAAGCTACGGAAAGCAGTGGCCGATGGAAGGCTGAAACTGAATCGTGAGCAGCGCATTGGCTTGGATTGTTATGATGATCTTCAAGAACCGATGAAACGTGACGAAGTCGAAAGTATAGGCAAAATTGTCATGGACGCATTCCATTGTATCAGCGCGACATCAGGTGAAGTTACCATTATGGGAAGCTTTCGTCGTCGGAAGGATTCTTCGGGAGACGTGGATATTCTTATCACCATGAAAGACTATCCAGAAACAGTGCCCTCCGATTTGTTGGCGCGATTGGTACATTATCTGAACAAAAGTGGGCACGTCGCACACAACATTACTCGGATTTCGAATATTCCTGATGATGACTCATCCATGGAAGGCAACAAGGTTCGAGATCCGATGAAACAACATCACCCAGTTACGTCATACATGGGCGTGTTCTTCTCGCCGCTATACCCAGAAAAGAGGAGGCGGGTTGACATTAAACTATACCCATACAACCAAAAAGCTTTTGCTTCGTTGTGTAAGTATTGGTGGTACATCAATATCTTGGCCGGACTCAACCCTCACAATGTCTTCTATATCTCAGATTTTACCGGGGGAAAGTGGTTCAACAGATCCATGAGACTATGGGCGACACAGAAATTCAACTGGAAACTAACCGATCGAGGCCTTTTTGCCATCAACAATGGCAGGTCCGTCCTGAAATCGGCACATACTGAGGAAGAGATTTTCCAGAAACTCAAGCTTCGCTACAAAGCTCCACCTGATCGAGTTTTCTTCGACGACGTTGAGCCTCTGAATGTCTGATCTTGTTTCTGATGAGGTAAACTGTACTACCGGTAGTAAATCGCTTTACGACATGCTAGATACAAGATGCACTGCAGTCCACAAAGTGAATCATTTTAGAAGAACAGGGATACGGTAGTTGTCAATATTCGCTTGATATTCGCTTTACTTTCGCCCAGTCCAAACTCGAGTCTCCATCTGTTTATTGCTATTAGCCCTCTTCTTCTCGATGCGAAAGGCATATTTCCTTGGTTCTCCTTTTGTCGTCGGCACAAAAAACAGATGATCATCTGCAACTTTTCGCTACATTCGTGGCCCGTTTGAAACTTTCGCACCTTTGGTGGTCGTGAGTTAGAGACGAGTTACGAGTATGCTGGAAAAATGAAAAATGGAGCTCTGGCATGAGGAAATGAGAGTTGCGACGTTTGTTGCATTACGTTCCTTCCACGACCGGCTTGTAGCAGCGTGCGATCGTTTTGTGCAGACGTACCATGTCGTCATGGAGTCGATGGATGCGACGAAGTTTGTCGGAAGTCCGAGGTGATACGTTAGTGGCTCTGGCCATTCCACTCGGCTGTAGCGTTATTTTGCTTGAAGCGTATACACGAACGGAACTGCAAGATGCCGAAGTTTCATCCAATTGTCATTTCCCTCCAACAAGCGCTTTGATTACTGTATCACATGTTCGACAGTTAGAGAAAGAAGGGATCGTTACGATTCCCAATGCTCTCTCGGCGGAGCAATTGAAAAGTGCACGCGAAGACGTAATAAAGTTTGCAAAATCCAAGACCTTCTTCCACAAGAGTATGAATGATGCAGATGTTCGACAAGATTTTATTTCTTGGGTACGGTTAGATCAAGAGCAAGGCACCGACAAGACGAAACTGCCATCAAACCCCCCACTGGGAAACCACCTTAATCACTGCGTCAAACTTATCCGAGGAGTGGCCATGGCAGTCGAAGAGAATGGTTATGTCGGAAGCCGTGACCATATGATTCCACAACAATGTCAGCTGGCCCTCTATCCTGGCGACGACATGTCGGTTTATCACCGACATCTGGATCGTTGCAATGAGTCCATGTATGATTTGGGACTGTTAGAGTGGCTACGCTTAAGTGACTACCGTGAACGAGCACTGACAGTTATTCTCTATCTCAATCTATCGGATCGACACGAACAAGACGGTGGAGCCCTTCAGTGTTGGGTACGAGACGAAGCAAGTAGTGGTACATCGGACGACGAAGCAGTGGTACAAAAGAAAAATTTTCATCCTCCAGTCACGATTCTACCAAAAGGTGGAACTTTGGTAATATTCCAAAGTGCACTTGTTGAGCATATGGTTCTTCCATCGTCGACGGACCGCTACGCACTAACTTGTTGGGTTTCGGGAACAATCTAGTCTTGCCACAAGAGATGGCCGTGCTTGTGCCAGGGAGGCGTCGTTCATTGGGAACGATTTTGTGGGATGCCCTCCGTCCAAAAACCAATCATAGTCCGTGTCCACGCAGCTGCCAAGATGCGACATGCTAAGTCTTTGGTCTGGCCCAGTAGATCTAAATTATGGCTTAGGCCGTAGCAGTTTGTTTTTCACTTTCCACCACAAACCTGATTTCTGCATTGGTGGCATGGCGGATTGACGTCGTTGACGGAAAAATGATCTCATCAAGGATGCACTTTCTTCTTGTAAAATCCCCGGAATCACACCTTCGATATTATGTATCGGATGCCGAACATCAAGCAATCGAATGTGAGTATCAATAGCTCCCAGTCTTAAATCCGGGGCACCATACACAATCGTCGAGACACGAAACGCCTGAGCAGCTGATAAGCACATTGGGCATGGCTCCAGTGTTGTGTACAATGTAGTATTCAAAAGCCGCCAATTCCTGATTTTCTTGGTTGCTTGCCGCAGGGCCAATAACTCTGCGTGCGACGAGGCATCGTGATGGGTTTCCACAAGATTATGCGCTGCCGACAGAATTATTGGGTCGCCTGAATCGCGTCGTTGAACAATCAAAGCACCAATAGGCACTTCTCCTTTTTCACCTGCTTGCTTTGCTTGCAACAAGGCCAAATTCATAAAATGCAAGTGAACGGACGTTTCATTGGCAACGTCGACGTGCTGTGTGAGGGATGGTCGTGACAAGAATTTCGTCCATGGGATTAAACATCGCACCGAGGAAACCAACACCACCAATAGGAGCAGGAAACATGAGGGTATGATAGACGTCCTCATGGTAGGTGCGTGCACCCAGAGGAGTCACCGAAAGAACTTTACGGTGCTCTCCTCGTTTGATTTTCCCTTTTCCTTCGGTGTGGACAAGACTCGACTCCCATTTTGCTGTTTAGAGATGGGAGCACGGGGGTCATCGAATTTGCTTCGTTTAGTACCTGGAACCGCCCATCAACGTGTGCTATATGGATTGATTGTAGATTGGAGCACCGCGCAAGCACATTCGCGGACGTTGCATGGTTTGGTTACTTAGAGCTGAAATGTCACACACACATGAAAACACAGTAGACTCAACGCAAATTTGGTCACAAAATTGTTTACCTCGATGGTTTCGCAACTTCCAGAAAACAGATCCAAAACGTGTTGACGAGGCGCTGAAACTGGACCCAAATTGAAGGATCGAGAGACAAGCTTGCAAAAGATAATTGGATACAATTTGTCTTCTGTCATTATGTATTGTCTGAGTTTTCGTAGCACTGGTGAGCCGCCAGAACAAAGAGGAGATCATTCACCTGTCCAAAGACGATACTCGGAGAAGATGGGCAAGCAATTTAGACGCCAGGATGGTGAATCTACTCTGTATAAAATGAGCCGGGATAATCCAGCGATAAAGACATATCACTCTCCGATACGGAAAAGAGATGAACGCGTCCTTACTACCTACAGCCACGGCGATGAAAGCAAAACCAGTTCAACCTCACAAGAAGCAATCGAACGAGAAAGTCGTTTCCAACAAGAACTTTTACAAGCACATAAAGATATCAGAAAGAAGACAACAAAATTCGTACCACTGAATCATGGTTTCTCTGACCAGATGGAGGGGGACATTGCGAATGCTGTGGATGTAACGAGGGGCGATTCTTCCTTTGTGGACACTTCCATGGACGACCATGCAAAGAGGCGACTGCTACAAGAATACCACAAGCTGGAACGAGACTTGAGAAGAACCTACAAGTTTCTGGAATGCGAAAGGGTAGAGAAAAATGCACTTCAGGGACGAGTAGAGATCCTTGAAAGGCAGCTGGAAGAGTTGCGTGGTGCGCAATCTAACCAAGATGACCACCAACGAAATCAACGGGTACTTGTTCAAAGTTTACACAGTGAGATCATGCATTACAAAAAGCAACTGGAACAAGAGTGTACAAGGTCGTTGAAGCTCCAGGGGGAACTCGAGATGGTAAGGCGAGATAATCAGAAGTGCAGAGAAAAAATGGATGTGTTGATCCTCCAGAACACACCGACAGCACCATCTGAATATGATGACATCGGAGCTTGCAACACAAAAGTCGTCGAAACCCCCGATCTTGTTGCGAACTACGAGGTTGGTCAAAGGCTCGGAGAAGGACACTACGGAAAAGTCGCGACTGCAACAGACTTGTCAACAAGAAAGAAATTTGCCGTCAAGGTGATAAACAAGAGCAAGCTTGTCCGTTCCAAGGACTTGCAACAGGTTGCTTTAGAAGTTCATGTTCTAAAGAAGTATGCACATCCCAACATCGTGCACCTTCATGAAGTCATCCATGCACCCGAAAACATTTACCTTGTTACAGAGCTCTGTGCGATGGACCTCCATAGATATCACAATGATGTGGGATTATCCGAGTACGGTGCACAACAGGTCATTTTGGGTATCTTGAAGCCGTTGCACCATCTTCATTCGCATGGCATATGCCACCTGGATCTCAAGCCTGAGAATATTCTGTTGACCGCAAACTTCGACGTCAAGAACGTCACTCACCAAGATGTAAGGCTGTGCGACTTCGGTCTTGTCTCTATGGCAAAGAATTCGTCCATGGAAATATTGCGGAGGGGTTATGCATGTGGTACACCGGGATTCTTTGCTCCAGAGATGGTTTTGAAAAACGCATTTGAGGGTCGCCAAGCTGATATGTGGTCTTTAGGATGTATAATCCTCGAAGTTACATTGGGTTTCACGCAAGAGTGGATCGACAGCTACGACTTTGCGGAGTCAGATCCTTTGGCATTTCGTAGAGGAATTAAGAAATGTTTGGATGAAATTGCTCCCAAACACTACCCTCGACATGCAAATCTTCTAAGCATCGTACATGGCTGCCTTTCTATTGATACGACCAAACGAATTACTTCCTCGGACGCTATTTTCCACCCTTGGCTAAGAGGAATTGTTCGCACTGAGGAAGGACGACAAGATGGCGTTGGAAATACTTAATTCCAGATCGAACCAGATACTGGAGGCTCAACCTGTTCAATGGTCTTGTAATAGAAACAATCCGATTATTTCTCCGTCATTTTATTGTTCCATCATCTCCGCTGGTTTGTCGATATTTGTAGCATTCACCTCCCAGTAGAATAATCCTCTACTACAGTCCTTGGTACCAGGTAAAAGGAAATGGTACTACCTGGTACAAGTACCAGGTACCAGTAGCTCACCGTTTCAGTGACAGTACGTCACGAAGTAGATATGATAGATATGTAAGAGAACATGAAGTCAACTATGGTAGGTACCATGGGACTGCCAGCATGCTTGAAGTCCGATCTTTCGTGGCCGTCGTGTGCTTTTTTAATTAAGATCGGGTATCCTTTTTCAACTTGCAACCTTGTGGCCCACTTGTGCACCTGCCGAAAGCAATTATTATCCCGTCTAGAATTGAGTATTTTGTATTTTGTGAGCAAGCATCGAAACCATGAAGTTTGTACTAGCATCTCTCTTGGCTGGCTCTGCCGCTGCCTTCACTCCTTCTAGCTTCAATGGTGCTGCTGTTACTCAACGAACTGCCAACAAGGCTTCAATGTCCATGGAAACTTCCGAAGATTTGGCAGTCTTGGCCAAGAAGCTTAATCCCTTTCTTGGTTTCTTCGATCCCCTAGGTTTGGCGAAGCAGAGCTTCTGGAATACAACTCCCGAGGAGACAATTGGATTTCTCCGAGAATCAGAAATCAAGCACGGACGCGTTGCCATGTTTGCGTTCGTTGGATACATCGTCCATGCCAATGGAATCCATTTCCCCTGGGCAATGCAACTTGACGGGACTCCCTTTCCTTCAGTCAGCAACGCCCCCGAAGCTTGGGATGCTCTTTCAGAATCTGCCAAGTACCAAATCTTTGCATTCATTGGTTTCCTCGAAGTTGTACGTATTCTGGGTTCGAAAGTGACTTTTTCGTTGTGCCCATGCTCACTCTTGTTTACTTTCTTTTCTAGTGGCGTGAGATCATGTCAGAGAAGCACTATATGAAGGGAGGAAAGCCTGGAGAATTCCCCGCTTTCGACTCTCGATACATTCCGGGTGGAGCGTTGAACCTTTATGATCCTTTTGGATGGCACAAGAACAGATCAGAGGAGGCCAAGGCCGCTGGCTTGGTCAAGGAGATCAACAACGGACGTCTTGCCATGATTGGTATTTTGGGATTCCTTGCCGAAGGAAAGGTAGAGGGATCGGTTCCAGCGTTGAAGGGTATCATTCCTGCCTATGCTGGAGAACCCATGGCACCATTTGCGGAATCCATCTTCCCTTCCTTTTAAAAACTTTTTATTGCAGATAGACTAAGAAATCCCTCCCTGTCATCGCTGACAGAGCGGTCGCTTGTGTGGCCTGGTTGTAATTAATAGGAGATGACATCTTCCGACCATTTTGCATGCGTTACTTGACCCAAGTGTATTCTTTATCTTCGCGAAAATCTGCTTGCGTCAGTTGCAAATCAATCGGCCCTTGTTTAGTGACGACGGCATCAAAACAATTTCTTTCGTGTGGTTCTTTGTAGACCAGGTCAAGTTTATCAAACACCTCTTTCTCATCCGAAGCTTCCATGACTCGATCTTGGGTACCGATATAGAAGAGTCCATGGTCATTCAGGGTGAATCTGGTGGGTAGATACAGCACGCAAGGTTAGTTTCCAAGATACATATATTGTTTTTTCATATAAATTTGAAAGCACCCGTACCTGAATTTCCTGGATGCCCAAAGTCGCATTGATCGATTGAAATATCCATTACCAGTGAAATACAAAGAAGCAAAAATACGTTCTCGCCAGGGATAGAACTTGATATCAATCCGTCTACGTTTCCCAGGAACTTTGGGGCTCCAAATCACTCCCATGTACGACGATCCATCGTGGCCTTTACTCGTCAGATACCCAGCATTCTTGCTTGCTTGCCATACCGTCTTGGGAATATGTTTGCTTGATTTAGTATAGTCAGATACGTTCGATCCCATAGTCATTCCAGGAAGAAAAGTCAGGTGAAAGACTAAATGACCTCGCTCCCATAGCAAGTCCACAATTTTGCTCAGTCCCAACTCTGGATTCTTCTTGACGTAAGAACTATGCGTTATGTGGACGTCAATATCACCACAGGTTTCCTTTTGACGGCGATAGCTGCCCATAATTTTGACTTGTGCGCCTGGAAAGATCTCATCAACGCTCAGCCTTACTGTTTCGCCAATCAGTTCGACTTCGTCACGATCCATTTCTTCTAGAATATCCTCGTAACATTCGACACCAACGAGCTGGTTTCGGTCCAGAAAATGACCCCCTTCCTGGATACCTTTTCGGACATCATTTATGGTTTGAAAACCTCGGTGGATGAGGTCAAGGGCCTGAGTGAACGAGACAGACAATAAAAGTAAGATAAGTAAGACGAGAAGATAGCGCCAAGACAATGAGAAAATCGCATACCGTTTTACGGCCGACACCCCAAATGTTCATCATATTCTTCATAGCCACGCGTTCAGGATCAGACTTGAACTCTTCGATGCGACTCGTGGTTCCCGTTTCAAGATACTCTTTTATTTTATCAACAGAATTGCTTCCAAAACCTGAAATTTGTCGAAGACGATCAAGAATTTGGGGGTTATTTGTAATTTCGAAGTCGAGATTGTTTAATCGTCCAGCCATTATCCGAAACATGTAAGCTTTCCATTGATCCGTTTCTAGAAGGGGACAGGATTGATGTAGATTGGCAAGAGTTCGAAACATTTCTGCAATTCCTTCATTCATGGCCCCCTTGACTGTTGGGCCAGTATCTTGCTTTTTTTCTTCGCTCTGCGATGTGCCTTTTCTTAATGTCACCCTGCCACACATCATAGATGCCCACATTTCCGAGTAGATGATCCTTGGCCTTGGAGGCAATCCATTTCGGTAAAAGGCAAGGAATTTCATTCTAATAACCCTCGCAAGAATTCAATGACAAACATCAGTTTGATTTCCAATGCTTTTCACAGTAGCAGCACGTGGCGACGTCATGATCGTACCTCTTCAATGTGCAAACGCAACTTGGAATTGTCCACTCCTAGCAACGAGCTGACTTCGTCCAATGTAGAAACTTGTTGACTAACCACAATATGAGAGGCCACGAATATATCCTCGACGATTCGGCCACCAAGTTGCTCCGCTTTGTCGGCAAGCATCTTCCGTCGGATCGATGACATGTCATGCCCAAGAGGTACCAAAAATAGTTTCATTTCCTTCCTTTCCTCATTCTCAGCCATTTTCCGTTTTCGATTCGATGGACTGGACAAGATGATTGTCGCCTGTTCCGACTTGACCGAAGGAGCTTCCAAAGGATCAACTGGCTCCACTTGCTGCAAAGGTTCAGACCTGGTATTCGAAACTGGAAGAATTGTTTCTGGAGGGCGTAGCTGGGACAAGTACAAGGCAGCAGGAACATTCTGTGGAAGAGGAACTATTGCCAGATCTAAGGATTTTTCACTCTTTTTGGGAGGAGCAGGCACTATATGAATCTTATCACCCACGAGGATTTCCATCCGATCACTCCATTCATTCTGTCCCGCTTCTACCTTCCGAGATCCCACTCGAATATTGGCGTGCTGGCCTCGTCCTTGTAAGAAAACCTTGCCAGTTTCCTTACAAATTGTGAATCGAAGTAACCGTCGAGACAAGCCAATCACTGCCCATTGATTAACAAGCGAGCATTCGCTACACCTTCCCTTGGTACTCCACAAGCTGATTTCATTGCGGCAGCCACAAGACCTATGCTGCGCGGCAAGAAGTTCGAATCGACCAATAACTATTTCCTGCATGCCATCGTTGAATAAAATAATTGGTGTGGGTGTGATTGCGGATCGTGAAGTGTTGTCACCATCTCGACTGATTTCAAGTGCTAATCCATAACGTCCCGATACATCATTCGACATTATGTGTGACTGTAAAGGATATTTGAGGATTCCTTGAATCCCTCATACTGCAGCGTCTCTTCCCTGTTGGAAGGATTTTTGATTTTTCGATGTTCGAGCGTCATCGACTAGCTAGATTCCTTTCTATCTCACTGTACACAACCGTTGGCGCAAACGTTAAAAGTGCAAGTAACTTTCATCGAGGAACGGGGCGATGTACCTGGTACCAGGTACGTTTTAGCGTTTTAGGATCCAGTTAGTCGGCTGATTGTCGGATGCATGTTCAACGGAATCGCTTCACTTCTTTTCGTACTCTCCGCTTGTAACCCTATCACTTTCATATGACTAGCTGTGTATAACTACGGTTTATCAGCACCCATTGTGAGGCATTGTGTCACCTGGGAAGGTGTATAATATCTGGACTCGTAGAGGACGGGATCCGGCGCTTACCGAGAGCGGGTAGGAAAGCAGCTCCATGGTCAAATTTACCTTTTTCATGTTGCGGGTTGGAATGATCGCGACGATGACCATGATGCCTGGCGGATAACCACATGGACCGTCTGGCGCGCCAACGGTGGACGCACCAAAGTACTCTCATTCCGAGTACAGCCATACACGAGCGCACATTGGATATGTAACGGCATCTTAATAAACATATGCCGCGCCGTTGACAAGCTATTATGGCAAAGAAACATGTGAGACATGAAGATGCAGGACAAACATGAAAAATGAGAGGACGTCATCGCTACCGGCACCGGACGGTCGCTGGTTAGCGCCAACAATGGTAACTATCACTGATTCGTAATTCGTATCATCGTGAAGCTTAACAAGCGTTGGCATCGTGAAACACAAACACAGCAAGCATGGCTACTCAACAGGCATTCATGAACTACTTGGCATCCATTGGATTTCCTCCGTTGATTCGTACCGCATTGATCTCTCAGGGAGTGAACACTATCATGTCGTTGCATGGCATGACTGAGGACGATGTTGATGACCTCTGCTCCAACATCCGTAAGCCGGGCGGAGACATGTACAACCCAGATCACCTTCAGAATCCCGATTTGCCAGAAATGATTCCAAACCTTGGAACGGCAATTGGGAGGATTCATCAAGAAAGGTTGAAGCAAATCGCGTTTTATTACTCGTACTTGGATATCGTAAGTCGTAACTTTGTGGCAAACAACGCAACTATTGCGGAACTCGTCCGTCTATGGAAATTTAAGAAAAACTTGGAAAACATTAAGGAAAGCAAACATGATAGTGATGACAAATACCCAGAAAAATTCTCCAATGCGAAAACATCACGTGAATTTATTGAATCAATTGAAAACTGGATTGAGGAACATTACGGTGTGGATGATATCCCACTAGCGTATGTGGTCAGAGAGGATCAGGAAATTCCACGAGTGCAAGATGATCCCCCTTTGGGGAATCCAACATATGAGCAAGAAATGATTCGACGGGCGCCTCATTTTGGTGAAGTATGGGCGGCAAATAATTCAAAAGTCTGGCAAATGATTCGTGGTGCAACGCATGGAACGGATGCTTGGGCGTTCGTAAAAGAATACGCGCGAGCTCAGAATGGTAGAGATGCGTTCCTTGCATTGAAGGCGCACTACATGGGCGCAGACTTTGTCAACAAGGTCAAGTTGCAAGCGGATGCACAACTCGACACCCTAACCTATAATGGGAGAGCCAGAAACTTTACATGGGATAAATTTGTGTCACGACTAACCAGTGCTTTTGCAGATCTTGCAGAGAATGGCGAACCCAAATCCGAAAGTGAGAAAGTGAGGAGACTGCTACGCGCTGTCACTGATACCAACCTCACTGTTGCGAAGGCAGTTGTCCAAGGAGACAGGAGGTATGCAGAAGACTTCCAAGCAGCATGCGCATACCTTTCTGGGCAGCTTGCATCAGCGGAAGCTGTGGGAATTAATAACAAACGCAACGTCTCAGAAGTCGCAAGAGGAGATCGTGGTAGTCGAGCACGAGGTAGATTCCAACGTGGTGGTCCGGGTAGAAACAGAGGAGGAGGCATCCGCGGCGGAGGTCGTGGAAGGGACAATGGCAGAGGTCGTGGAAGAGGTAGAGGTGCAAGGTACAGTCAGTCTGGACATTTACTAACGAATGGAACTTACCCACCAGCAGTTTGGGACTCGTTTTCCGGTCCTGAACGAGCGCAAGTTTGGGAATTGAGACAGCAGAGTGATCAGCGACGAGCTGCATCAGTCACCACAAACAACAGTGATCGTACAACGAATGACACTCTCTCTACCGCCACTGCACATACTCCTGCCACAGGCATCGGTGCAAACATGACTCGTCGTGAATCTTGACTCTCTACCCTACACGACGCAGGCACCTGGAACAACTCGTTGCGAGCTGGATACTCATGCAGATACGTGCGCGTTCGGTAAAAATTCGTTCGTCATATCGGAGACTTCACAAGCAGTCTCAGTTGCCGGCTTCCATCCGGACATGAAGGCCATATCCGATGTGAAGGTGGTGACGGCTGCAGTTGCGTATGATTGTCCTCAAACGTTCGTCACATACATTCTCGTTTTTCCACAGTCGTTATATTTCCCAAATATGGATCACAATCTTCTGTGCCCAGACCAAATGCGAGACTTCGGAATCATGGTCAATGATATTCCTCTCCTGCGAATTCAACCACCAGATCGTACCCCGGAACAACATTCGATACTTGATGCATCATCTAATCTTCATATACCGCTCAAATATGACAAACCCATATCGTACTTCGTATGCAGGAAACCGTCGATCAATGAGATTCATGACACGTTAAACACAATTCACGTTCAAATGACGAATGATTCGGAATGGGTACCATATGATGAGCAGGCACAAATGGATGAGGATCTGATCCGTGAATCACTCGGATACAAGCCATTTACAGATTTTGAACTATCGGCCATTGTGCGGCATTCACATGCAACATCGCTCGACGGTTTAGGGGACAAAGTAAGGTACAGTACTATTTCGGGTTTGAAAGTGGCGCATCGAAAGGGGACTGTTACTGCGGAAGAATTATCTCGAAGATGGCGTTGCGGCTTAGAAACGGCAAAAAGGACATTGAACAAAACGACACAGCGAGCAGTCAGGGACTTCACGGACACAAGAGGAATGCG
Source organism: Nitzschia palea (assembly GCA_019593585.1). Classification (NCBI taxonomy): domain Eukaryota; phylum Bacillariophyta; class Bacillariophyceae; order Bacillariales; family Bacillariaceae; genus Nitzschia; species Nitzschia palea. The sequence goes on along the minus strand of SWEM01000041.1, from coordinate 12,995 downwards.
ACGGTTGAAGCCAACGGCATATCAATTGAAATACCCAAGAATCAGGACTGAATTGTACACAGACACCTATTATGGGCCGTGTACCTCATTGGAAGGGAATAAGTATTGCCAGATCTACGCGTCGAAGTTTCAATGGTGTCGAGCATTTCCAATGAAAGAGAAGAGAGATGCTCATCTCACACAGGATAAGTTATTTCGTACCGTTGGGCTACCGACGGCGATTATTCCGGATTATGCACTCGAGCTAACAAAAGGAAAATTCTTGAGGAATGCTCAGCGGGCTCAGGTTCATATCTTGCCGGTTGAACCTTATATGCACAACCTCAATTTTGCCGAAACATGTATTCGTGAAGTTCTTCGTTCTTACCACAGGTTCATGATTACGAGAGGGATTCCGAAAGTTCTCTGGGACCGTTGCTTCGTGTATTGTTGTGAAATCAGGAGCCATATGGCATTAGGACACTACGATCAGGAAGGAGAGTGTGGAGCAACGATCATTCACGGAGATACAGCGGACATATCACACCTGGTCGAGTTCTCGTTCTATGACTGGGTTTGGTTCATATCACCAAAAGAGGCAAAATTTGACAGGATGACACTAGGAAGGTGGTTGGGACCCAGCTTTGATGTCGGCGAGGCACTAACGTTTGCTATATTAACATCGTCTGCAGAAGTGGTACACAGGAGCTCGGTTCTACCCCTGAGTGTAGAAGAAAGAAACAGCGACGAGATCAAAATGCTAAAGGTAAAGTTCACTGAAACAATAGAAAGAAAGCTGGGCGAAAGAGCAGAAGGTATAGTAACCACAGGAAACGAGGACATGTTCGAGAGAAAGATAGAGGACGAAAAGACACCCCATTTTGTACCATATGAGGACGATGAAATTGACTCTGACTCGAGTGAAGGAGTCATACAGGTATCGGAAGAGGATAATCCGGTAGGTCACGACAAATACATATCAGCCAAGGTACAGTTACAGCGCGGCGACACAGTACATCGGGGAACGGTTAAAAGAAGGAAACGTGACAGTGAGGGTAAACTAATCGGGTTTTCACATGAAAATCCAATTCTTGACACCGCGGTGTATGAGGTGGAGTTCGATGATGGGTACGTCGAGGCATATTATGCTAACCAGATAGCGGAGGCCATCTATGCAACGGTAGACGAGGAAGGGTTTATGTTCAGCGAGGTAAAAGAAATTGTGGATCACTACAAAGATGGTTCTGCCGTGAGCCCAGACGATGGTTTCATTATGATTCGGGGAAAGCGTGTCCCGAAGCGTACCACGAAAGGCTGGCACATCTGTGTCGAATGGAAAGATGGGACCACATCCTGGTTGAGCATGAAAGACGTGAAAGAATCTAACCCTGTGTTGCTTGCCGAGTATGCGATTGCGAATAAGCTTGTGACGGAACCAGCCTTCCAATGGTGGGTTCCATATACGATCAAGAAGAGGGACAGGATCATCAAGGCCATGAAAAAACGATACTTTCGCAAGTTAGAAAAATTCGGGTTAGAGCTACCTAAAAACGTGAAACGGGCCTTAGAGATTGACAGTGAGACAGGGACGAAGTATTGGCAAGAAGCAATCCGTAAAGAGGTAGGAACGGTGCTACCAGCACTGGAGGTGCTGGAGCAAGGGGACAGACTCCCAGTTGGATCCACGCTGATCGACTTCACAATCGTATTTGACATTAAAATGGACTTCACGCGAAAAGCTCGTATCTGTGCAAGAGGGGATCAGACGGATCCTCCGTCGTCTATCACCTACGCAAGTGTCGTTACCAGGGAAAGCGTTCGACTGGGTTTCATGATTGCAGCTCTCAATAATTTACAGGTCCTATCGGCGGATGTCGCAGGTGCATATTTAAACGCTCCGTGTGCTGAAAGAGTGCACACTGTCCTGGGACCAGAATTTGGAGACAATGAAGGCAAGACTGCCATTATCAAGAAAGCCCTTTACGGACTGAGATCGGCGGGGTTTGCATGGAGGTCGCATTGTGCCGAGATAATGCGGACAGCCTTGGAGTTCCAGCAATGCCGAGCCGACCAAGACGTATGGATGAGAAAAGCGGTAAAGTCCAGTGGTGAAAAATATTGGGAATACGTGTTTATTTACACCGATGATGTGATTGTAATGTCTGAGAATCCTAACCAGATTTTGTCTGAGATGAACAAACATTTCCTGTTGAAAGCAGATTCGATCGGTCCGCCCACTCGTTATCTTGGTGCCAATATATCGGAATTTCATATCAAGGGAGACGATCGACCAAAATGGGCGATTGGATCTCAAGATTACGTCAAAGAGGCGGTCCGAGTCGTCAAGTCCTGGCTAGACCAACGAGGGATGTACTTAAAAACGAAAACCTCAGGTGTATTACCTAGCGGATATCGACCAGAGCTGGAGTCGTCGGATTTGCTGGGGCAAGAAGAAGCACACTTTTACATGCAGGCGATTGGAATCCTACGGTGGATTGTCGAATTAGGTAGAGTGGACATTTGCGGGGAAGTGTCGATGATGTCGTCGTATTCCATGTCGCCACGTGAAGGACATTTGGAGGCTGTGCTTCATATCTTTGCATATCTTGCAGCGCATGAGCGTTCTCGAATTGTCATGGATGACTCGTATTTTCCTCATAAGGAGTTGGAGCGTCCAGACTGGAGTCAGTTTTACCCGGATGCTAAAGAGGACATACCGCCTGATATGCCGGAGGCGCGAGGGAAAGAAGTACAAATGACAATGTTCGTCGACGCAAGCCACGCGGCGAACATTGTGACTCGTCAATCTCGTACTGGTGTTTTGATTTTCGTTAATCGTGCCCCCATCTTGTGGTTTTCAAAGAAGCAGTCGACCATTGAAACAAGCTCATTTGGCAGCGAGTTTCAAGCACTTAAAGTCGGGATGGAATTGCTATTGGGTTTACGTTACAAAATTCGCATGATGGGTGTTCCCCTTGATGGCTATGCGCATGTCAAGGTGGACAACATGTCTGTCGTCAAGAATTCGAGTGTACCTGAATCGCAACTGAAAAAGAAAAGCAACTCGATTGCATATCATTTCGTCAGACAGCAAGTGGCGGCCGATGTCGCTCGAATATCGTATGAACCTACTAACACAAACCTGGCGGATATGCTAACTAAGGTGCAGCCTGGCACTACGAGACAGAAGTTGGCAAGGATGGTTATGTTTTGATTCTTTTTATTACAGGTATCAGATCCTAGGGGACCAAGACGCGCTACGGTACCCGAAGGTCGTGGGGTCTATATTGGGACCCTGGGGACGAGCGTCCAGGTATAGCCTGGTAGACCAGAATGATGAAATTTGCGTTTTGTGGTATGAGGCATGACTGGGATTCCATTCATCCCTCAAGGGGACCGTTTTAGGATCCAGTTAGTCGGCTGATTGTCGGATGCATGTTCAACGGAATCGCTTCACTTCTTTTCGTACTCTCCGCTTGTAACCCTATCACTTTCATATGACTAGCTGTGTATAACTACGTTAGCACGATAGGCGTTCTACAAAAGCCTCATTTTTTGGCTCGTTTTGGCGATCCCATCTCCTTGTTCGTGCACAATACGCTCTCACAAATATTCCCCTTGATCTTTTTATTCATGACACTCAATTCGACAATGCGTACCGGTAGTTCCAGGGGGCAGGAAATACGCGGAGGGTTCTTTGCACTTTGTCTAGTTACTGTTTTCTTTTATTATTTGTGCCAGTGTGATCTGGCGGTGGAAAATGATATCTCGAGATATCTCGATTCCCACTTACAGTTAATGGGAGGTGATGATGAGGGTAGCCAATTTACACGGAGACTGTGGAGTGAGAACATTCTTCCAGATTCATTTCGATCAGCCCTCGTGGGACCAGGGCATCGTAGTCTCCGTGCCAATGCACAATCCAATCTTCAACGCCTGACTTCTGCAATCGCCATGAACCACGAGGATGAGCATGACCAACACATGTGGTCCAAGGAACAATTTTCATCATCATTCATGTCACCACCTGGTCCAATCCCTGCCTTGGAGGCTACCACAACTGGAGTGTCCAAGTCGCAAGCCATTTGGAACAGTGGCAAGCTCCTGCGAGCTATTCGTGGGTATCACTACCGGTAGATTCCCCAACCATGATCACGATGTAGGGGATGAAAACCCTCTGTTGTCAAGCACAGATCACACTTCATAGATTCAATAACAGGAAACATCAAGGGATGAAGCCGATCCTCACAACGAATCCATATTCAACAAACTGTGTGGAATACGGTATGTTGAATAAATGCAATTGCAAATTCACAACATGCTCCAAAATCGATCAATCGATTGACCTTGAAACACGATCACGACCAAGTGATCCTTGTTTCACCTATGATTAAGCCTAGCAGTCAAGGATGATAATGTCTAGGCAGACTCCTCACTCAGAGCCAAGGCTCTCAGTCGCAAATCCAATCTTCTCTCATTCTAGTTTCGAACACTATCGGTAGCAGTAGATCCAGTAGTCCAGAAGTCAACGTTTCGCGGGACTGAAATACGAAAACTCTCATCATTTCGAGGAATAATTCGATTCGCGTTTTCTAACAAACCTGAGTCATCAAGTGGTGTCGTCGTGGAATATCATCATCATCATCTCCCCTTCTCAAAGCAAGACTACTACAGTGATTCTCACTGAGGGTGACGGTGAACAAAAAAAACGTGGTTTCCGAGTTGTTCCCTTGGTAATGACAAGTTACAATCTGAAGCCTTGAGATAGAGCAACATTCGATTCATTTTAATTTCATATCTACAAGAGTGAAATAAATGAGGATATCCAAATATTTGGTCCTTGCTGGTATTTTGTCTTGCTTCCTTCTGGAGGACGCACTTTCCTTTGAAAATAATCTCTACCTTTTCCAATCCCGCCGCAATGATCAGAGATCTTGGACTAGTAGATTGCATTCTGTTTCGGTTCCAGTGTCCGAACTGGAAAAGGACTTGACGCCAGGAGAACGCTCCATTACATCCGTCGTTCGAAAATGTGGACCTGCCGTAGCCTTTGTCACCACTGTGATGCCTAGTCGACAAGGAACTACAACAAACAAGCGTATTAATCGTCGGCGTCATCAAACACCCAACAATACGAAAGATAAAAACTCTCTACCCGACGGCATGGGGTTGGGTTCCGGCTCGGGTTTCCAGGTCGCTCCTGGATATTTGTGTACCAACTATCATGTTGTCGAACGAGCCCATGTCGTTCAAACAAATGCTCGACAAATAAAATCTGCGGTGGATGATTTGGCTAGTAACGCCACCAACTTTCTTCCTACAGAGTTGATTGATGCCTCCAAAGCACAGGTTCTGAACAAACTTTCCCCTCTGTTGGATCACCTTCCAGAAGTATATGTGAGAATAAACAGTGCTACCAAGTACCAGAAATGTCGAATTGTTGCAGTCGAACCAGATATCGATTTGGCAGTGTTGAAGGTCGAACAAGGAGATGACGATAGCAACAATGATGACGCGGGGGATAGCAAAGAAACGATTGCTTTTGGCTCATCCTCAGCGTTGCTGGTCGGGCAAACGGTCGTCGCGATTGGCAACCCATTTGGCCTGGACAAGACGGTAACAACGGGTGTTGTCTCAGCTGTCAATCGAGAATTTCGGGCAGGAACGGCACGTACACCAGCCAATCGACCTATTCGGAATTGTATTCAAACCGATGCTGCTATTAATCCTGGAAATAGTGGAGGACCGTTGCTCAATCTCAAGGGCGAGGTGGTAGGAATCAATACTGCTATCATTACCACGTCTGGAAGCAATGCTGGCATTGGATTTGCGGTACCCGCGGATCAGCTAAAGGGTATCGTAGACCGTATCATTCGAGAAGACTGTATTCAAAGCGGTGAGCGACCAGACCAAGGTTGGCTGGGTATTTCTATCCTCATGAGGAGAGGTTCCAACTCTACTTTGTTTGAAAAGAACTGGGCTATTGATGTAGAACCAGGATCTCCCGCTGCCGAAGCTGGTATTCGACCGATCAGGATAGAGAATAATGTTCGATTGGAGCTAGGAGATGCCATTGTGAACGTGGGGGGCAATGATGTCAAGACTTACGACGAATTGCAAGCAGAATTGGTCAAAAGGGTCAGAGGCGAGCAATTGGCCTTGACGCTAGAAAATGCAGACGGTGAAAGGCGTGTTGTTTATGTGAAGTTAGGAACGAGACCTTGATGAATGCCCTATAGATCAATCGCATGCGCTTTGCTATTTTTGATAGACAGCTAGTTGACCACTACAGGTAGAAAAGTAGGTATCCCTGTCCGTGATCGTCCGAAAAATCTTATGACCGTTGAGCGCGTCGGCCATATCTGTTACATGACACTATACCTACCTTGTACCAGGTACACTTACCTGGTACTTCGCTAATAAAGCGTGTTGTGCGCGTGCTGGTGCTCCTCGCCGTTACAACCTTCGCTCATCAAGTTCCTTGTCCTCGCAGAGAACAAGATCACTATTGCTGGTGAGTTGACCATGGGATTAGGTCGTGAAGATGCTGAGACAAAAGAGTAGCATGCGGTAGACAATGTTGGTGCGGAAGGACTGTCCAGTTGCGAAAGATGCGATCCCAAGAACGTTATTCTGTTTCATGCCACTTTTCCCCATCCTTGTGATTTCAACAATGTTAAACTGCAGCACCGACTACTTGATCATCCTACTCTTGTATCCCTTCGCGTGTTTTGTGGCTGTCGGCGATTCATTCAAAACAGAGAAACTGCTTTGAAACATCCTCTTGCGCCATGGTCAAGCATGGACTCGCCAATTTTTCTGTCGTATCTATCGTTAACGGTTGTCGAGAATTTTAGATCCTACTTTGGACTCACCATTTTCGCCATCTTTTCGTACAGATCATAATCGATTCTTGTCGTGTTCACCATGAGCGCTGTCTCCGCTCCGACCTCCCCAGTCTCTCATGCCTTTCCGCATATCCAATGGGACGCTCTGAGTTCGCTCCGTCTCACGGCGCAAGAGACTGCGCTCCTTCGTATGGCCGAGACTAATCCCATTGATTACACCTTGGCAGATTCTCGCGATGCTTCCATGTATGCTCGCGTTCTTTTGAAGCTACTAGCTGAAGCATGTTCGGCTGGAGCTGGTACTGGTAAGTGCTATTTTAATTTGTTTAGTTAGAACTAACGCAACATAAAATACTCACTTCAATTGCAATTTTCTGCAATGAAGGTGAAGTCTCAACCTACACAGAAAAGTGCACTGACGAACAAGCTATGGCGGCCCTAGATTTGGATCCCCTGGGAGTTGTTACCCACTATGCTTTGACGAAACTAAACGAAATTATTTCTACTCTTGGAACTGGAGTTTCCGGAGTAACAGTTGCCTCAGTTTTTTACGTCGGAAAGGATGGTGTTTTGGTGGACCAGTGGAAGGCTCTTTTGCGCATTTTGAACAAAGGAGGCAAGGGGGATGCTTACGCGCAGAAGGTTGCCTCAATGTCGTTGGCAAAGATCTTGATTGCTTCATGCCCGTCTCAAAAGACCGCCGAGAACAAGTCACGACCTATTTCGTACGCCTCTGCTGTAGAGCCTCTTGAGGCGCTGACTGCTTGGATTGTTGCTCAACTCAAAAATGCTGGTGCCCTTGTTGGCCTATGCATTCCTGCATTGACAGTGCTAATGGACGCTTTCGAGTCCCGTCTAATTTTCGTCAAGTCTGGTGGAGTGAAGTACATTTCGCGTCAACTTCGAGCTGCGACGAAAGGAACTGGTGGTGACAACTCTAAGAAGTTTGGACAAGGTTCCGTGCAGCAACTCTATGAATTGACATTTTGCTTGTGGATCCTAACTTACGAATTGAACGGGTCTCAGCTTGTCCGTTCTGAATTTTCCAAGGATGGTGCTCCAGTTCAGGCCCTCGTTGACTTGGTTTCATTGGCTCCTCGTGAAAAGGTCGTTCGTGTTGCGCTATCTTCTCTGAGCAATCTGGCTACCTGCACTGCAGATGAAGACCCTGCTCCTGCAGGATCCCCTCTCCTCGATGGAAGACACTTTTTGAGTGAGATGATCGCATGCGGCCTCATGAAAGCGATCACCCTGTTGCGTGATCGACAGTTCACGGACCCTGATATCGTTCAGGACGTAACAATTTTGCACAAGTTGTTGTCCGAGAACTACAAGGAAATGACCCGCTGGGAAGTTTATAAAAATGAAGTCGAAAACGGGCATTTGAAATGGGGTTCTGTTCACACAGAAGCATTCTTCAAAGAGAATGCCCGCATGATGGAGGGCCCTGATGGAGATTTCCACATTATCAAGGTTCTCATTACATTGCTATCCAGCAGAGACGAAGAAGTTGCTGCTATTGCATGTTATGATCTTGGTGAATTTGTGCGTCACTACCCTAACGGACGAGCAATTGCCAAACGACTGGGTGCCAAGGAACTCGTGATGCCTTTAATTGAGCACGAGAATCCTGAACTCCAACGCCATGCCCTACAATGTGTTTCCAAAATCATGGTCAACAATTGGGAATACGTAAAATAAGCAGAGACCAGCCCGTTATTGGGCACTTGTTGTCAATAATATCTAATCAAATAAAAACTTGGCATCGATCATAGCATTATGAATGTTCTAAGATATTAATTACAGTGATTCGATTCAAGATTGTTTCGACAAATTTGAACGTGCCAAGAAAGCAATTGCAAGGGCTTTCCGTCTGGTTCGAGCATCTCCTATTGAGGGTGGTACACCAATGAGAAAACCATAGTTCAAGAGTAGTTCCGTGTCTTTTTTCCTTCCATAGCTAATGTACACTTGCGTCTTTTCACTTTCATCAACGACACAATTTTCTCCTAGTGACAAGGTAAAAGCATCAGAGAGGGAACTGTATTCAATCCGGGAAGCGGCCTTTTCCAAATGATTAATGGAATCAATCATCGGTAACAGAACAGCGACCGGAGGCGCCTGATTAATGAAATTGAACAAAGCGGGGGCGGCAGCGACCAATCCCAGTCCTATCAATAAAGCATCGTTGGGAAAAGGATTGTTGTTGTAATACAGAAATCCAGCGATAGCGGCAGCGGCAGGGATGGCAGCTGTTACCAGAAGAGGAATGGGAGAGTTTCCAACCCCAAAGTTCCCACAAAAGGCACGAGAATGTACAACTTCCATGGCCCATTGAAATTGCTCCCATGTCATTCCGTTGACCCGGGAGAATTTGTCGCGCCAAAGTTGATTTTGTTGTTCGCGCAATTGCAGCAATTTTTGTCCGGCAGAATCTGCCAGCAACCACTCTTTTTCCTCATCAGTCCAATGACGAAGGGCATCGGGAGCGGTCATGGGCGGTAATTGTGGCAAATCCGCTGGAGACCATCCCCGCGTCAAAAGAGTCACGTATGCGGCAATGGAACTGGATGGACCCTTGATACATTCCATCCAAAGTTGTTGGGCCAGAGTGGCATCCCAATCCGATTGACTCAAGTCACTGCTTAGCACGATGGATTTTGGAACTTGAATCACATTTTTCAATGTGCCCGACGACTTCCACAATTCCTTTCCTTGAGAGGAGATACCCAAACCTCGTAAATTTCCAAAATCCTCATGCGAAACTTCGGCAAGGCACGCTGCACCTGGAATACGTTTGAACCAATTTTCAAAGGCGGTGGTACCTTTCAGAATGTCTGGTTCTGAGTCAAGAACTATCGAGTGGAGTGTCATGGATTTGGATCTTGATAATGGCCCAACACTCGACAACGCTTTGGTCAACGGCAACAACAAAACCATGACAACGAATCGTGCTAGGTTGGTTGGCATCATCGTTGTTGGGAAAGAATTCGACGGGAATATCCCACTGAAGAACACAGGTAGCAGTAGCTTTATAGAAAATGAACACAAGCTATTGTCGAAGTGGATTTGTAGTCATGGTCGGCCAACCGAGTCGATGGTCACAAGTTGTAACTTTGATGGCATGTACTACGTCGTACGTGCGTACCTGGTACGTCAATGGCATCATGCTCGGCTGGCTCGTCGGACGAGCGTCTGCCGCCACTCTTTCCAACGAATCCAGTAGTAGTACTTGTAGTCAAGACCTGAACATGTTCTTGGTAGCTTTGAATTGAAATTCATCCAACTTTGTCCACAGGAACCCTATTGACTCCGACAGTGAATACTCGAATGGGTTATCGTGTACTAGTATGGAAAAAGTCGCGGATGATGAAAGCTTGTTACCTCGAGTGATTGCTTGCGGCTACCGAGTGATTCGAATCCCCAAATCGGGGGTCACATTCCCTGCCTTTTTGTGTTCTTGGCCTGGACTGGCCAACCCTGTGTGGCGTACCAAACGTGATTTCCTCTTGTTGAATCGAGCATCGAAACATGTTCTCCCCAAAGCAGCCCTGAAGAAACTCGCCGAACAAGCGCCGTGGAAACGGCCAGGTATACATCTGGAATGTGCAAGTAGTGACCAATATCACCCCTCGATGAAAAAGAGTCTCATGTTGTTGGATCAATTCCTTCAGAAAGCATTACAGCAAGCTACGATAGATGGGTTAGAATATATGCGTCTGGCGTGGGATGTGTTTGCTCGGCCCATGGATACAGAAAATCTGCTGGATCCTGAACAAGTTCTCGATGCTGCCCAAGTAAAAAGTTCCACAGAAACGGCCTCGCAATTCGGACAATATTTTTGTACATCAGAAAATGCCCATAGAGTCGTTTGTTTAGCACTCGACAAGCTCGGACAAGAATTTTTGAATGATGAGAATCAACAACTTGTGTTTGTTGAGCCAAGTTGCGGATTTGGTGATGTTATCGAGGCGTTGGTATCTCGACTGGCTCTGTCCAATATTGCGTCGAATCGCGTTTCTATCCTAGCCTTTGACATTGATCCAAACGCTGTTGAAAAGGCCCGGGAACGAAAGCTTACCACTTCTGCGTATTCCATTTCTTATGATTGCCAAGACTTTTTATCAACGATACGGCCGCCAGAATTGTCACAACGTCGAGTTGTCATGGTAGGGGGTCCTCCATACACTTCTGGCCAAGGGAGTCACACCAATATTCAAAGGGATTTGCCGGCACGGTTTGTCCATCATGGTATTGATGAGTGGGGAGCATCGGTCGTATCGTTCTTGATGCCCATTAGGTATCAAAAGGCTATTTTAGTACCAGACCGTCATTGCGAAACGGTGGAATTGGAGTCTTCCATTTTCTATTTTCAAGGGGAAACACCAGTAACACAGCCTTCCATAATTCAGTGCTATTATTGACTATGAACTGCTAGTAAGAACTAACTGTACGTATCTGTCCTCCTCAACGTTACCTCCCGTACAACGATTCACGAATGATTTCCCCCCTCCAGGACTACTCGAAAATGCCTTTCCCCCTCTACAACTCAAACTATTGGCACATTACCTAGTTATCCAAGGCAGTTCCAACGATACTTGTAAACGTTGCCATCGCAAGCAGCAGACTAGACTAGAAAAGGTTTACATTTAGTGCCTGCTGGTACTCATACCTTGTTTACGTGCCAACCTACCTTGCAAGGTAGGGCAATATTGACAGTGAGTCAAAAAATGCACAAATGATACATAAACTCCAAACTTGCCAATACAATGACATCCTCGGACATTTTGAACATTGTTGTCACAGTTGCCCTGTCACAACTGGCCTGTGAGTTGCTTGCCAAGTACTTTATCTACAATGGCGATGCCTACCAAAAAGCCCTGTCCACATTGGAGCGAGCTCGAGTGAAGCTCCAAAAAGCTGAGGCCGATGCGGCGAAAAATGTTAAACATGCCAAGCGCCTTGAAATCGCCAAGGATGACTTTAGCGAAGCTTGCAGCCAAGTTTCCAGAAAGCACATGTTTCCAGGAACAATGAGCTCCATCTTCTTTGTGGTATTGCTACGAATTTTGGGAACCGAACATAAAGGAAAAGTTCTCGCTGTTCTCCCATTCGTGCCAATCAAGTTTTTTTCCAGAATTACGGCTCGAGGTCTTGACTGGTCACTCATTATACAGGACGCGAGTGTTTTTGAAGGTCTAAGTGTCAACTACAAGCAAGGAACTTCATTCTTGTTCATTTACATGTTGGCAGCTTTGTCGGTCAAGCATTTTGTCACCTTGGCCTTTGGAACTCAACCCCCTCCAGGAGCTGAAAGGGGTATTATGGCCATCATGGAGAGTCCTAGTGGGAAAAGGTTTGTGAAAAACCTTGGTCTCGATCCCGAGGAGCTTTTGAAACAAGCCTAGGTTCGCTACTGGACAATGGCTACCACATAATTGATTCTTTACACCAAAACTTCTGTTTACTCTTCTTGAGCTGCCTGTTCCTTTCTTTGCGGTTGAGCTTCTTGTAATAAAGTAATCGAATCTCCCTTTAGCAGAATTCTCCCTATTTCTTTTCGTGATTTCCCAATTTCTACTGCATCGTCCAGTACCATGTTCATGTACTCGTCAAAACCAATAATTTGCCCCTCTATTTGTGTCTTGGTGTCTTCGTACAGCCATACTCTCACTCTTGTCTTTTTCTGTACAAGTATTAAATGAAATGGCAGTGAGGCTTTATGATTTTAATTCCAAGTCAACGGCGAGGATCAATACTCAGAACGTACCTGCAAATGCCCAAAGATGACATTGATGGGCACTGTCATGACCTTTTTCACTCGTTTTGGCGGCATGATGTCTAGGTTTTCTTCAGATAAAAAGAAATACGGATTGAGGTATTTTTGGTGGAGGGTTTGTGTTGATTATATTATTGAGAACCAAGACAATGTGCAGGAACTGCTTTGCACACCACCGCGTTGATCATATCGACCCCAGGACAGGCCAAACAACTAAATTTAGTCGATTTTTACCGCTTACTAACTCTACATAGAATCAATCTTTTTGTACTTTGAGTGCACCAATCGATTCTCCTGGTTCTGTAGATTCCGAATATGCTGGGTCATTTTATGATTTGTTAGTAAGTACTTGAAAAAATCGCTAAAAAGGAAAATGCGAGAATTGCAAA